>JANHGC010002032.1:41847-54509 GCA_027560395.1 Boaedon fuliginosus
TTCTATTCTATTCTATTCTATTCTATTCTATTCTATTCTATTCTATTCTATTCTATTCTATTCTATTTTCTCTTATATTCTATTTTCTCTTCTATTTCTCTTCTATTTGCTCTCTTCTCTTCCCTTCTCTTCTCACTTTTAGGTCTCCTGTGATGGATTCGCTTCCTGCTCATCAAACAGTGGGGTCTGGGTGGGTGGGTTTCAGCGTCCTTTGTCAAGTCAGAAGAAAAGGGGATTTGGTCTGCTGCCCTCCCTTTTCTCCCATCAAGTGCAGGCTAATGCATGGAAGTTGCTGTTGCTTTAAATGCATCAGATACCCAGAGCAGTTTCCTAGCAACCTGGGCTTGGTTTCCTAGCAACCTGGGCTTGGTTTCCACACCAAAGCCAGACACGTGGGTACAGGGCTGGTCCTCCACCCGGTTCTTCTCTTGGACAGAGGGGCTTTGCTCTGAGTGACCCCCGCCCTCCCAGCAGTTCTCATGGCCGAGGAGCCTGATCCTGAAGCCATTGCTGCTGCCTTGCGCAGTGCAGAGGAAAGTCGCGCAGCTCAGAGAACCAGCGATCAATACCGGGTGAGCCAAGACTTACCTGCGCGGTTCAACCATCCAGGATGGTTTCGAGGTTACAGGTGAGTGGAAGGGCCAGAGCCTGTTATAGCGCCAGCTTAGAGAAGCAGATGAAGCTGGCAAGGTCGGAGAAGGGTTTGAGACCCATCTTCGTGGCAGGAGGGGCTTCTTGATCGGGTTTGACCCAGATGGACACAAACCTGCCAACCTGATGGGCCAAAGGGCAGAGTCTTTGCAGGTGTGGAGGGGAGGGGGCTGGTTGGGGGGTTGGCTAAGCATGATTTGGAAACCCAGTCACTGTGGTTAGTAAAAACATCTGTACAGGTTAGCAAACCATAGTTTACAGCAGCCCCCCGAGTCTTCCTGGAGTGAATGAGGCTGGAAAAGTTTATTTATTGTATTTATTAATTAAATGTACATATCCCGCCCATGTTGGTGTTATGCAGGGCAATTTACAATCCAGTAAAACAAGATTACAAAAGATTTTGGAAAAGTACATACAACTTTAATCTAAAAATCAATAAATTTGGACCTTTTTTGTATAGGAGGGGTGGTTTAAGGGGCAAGGTGTACAGTAACTGGCTTGCAAAGTGCTTACAAAACACAATTTCAAACATAATATTAACATGGTTTAAAAGCCTGTAGAGATTCTCAAGTCCTCCAGGTCATGGTTGTCCCAAAGGTGCTTTTTCAGGAGGCAACTGGACTTTGTTTTTTTTCTTTTGAAGACGTTTCGTTTCTCATTCAAGAAGCTTCTTTATCCAAAAAAAGCACCTTTGGGACTAACATCGTTTGCCTATTGAATGTTTAGGTATGTGTGAACATAACCCTGATGGTGAAACTGATTCCTTTGAGGAAAAAATACTTTTTCTGAAGAAGAAAAAAGGAAAGCGGGGAGTGATTTATTTCTAAAATAAAAAAGAGCAGAGAAGGGAGGAGAGGAGAGGAGAGGGGAGGGGAGGGGAGAGGAGAGCAGAGAAGGGAGGAGAGGAGAGGAGAGGAGAGGAGAGGAGAGGAGAGGAGAGGAGAGATGCTGAATGCTTAACCATCTGGCTGAGGTTGTTCTCATTTCAGAGTGAAAGAGCGCAACCTGTTGTTCAGGACGACCAACATGGATTACGGAGCTAAAGCACCAACGGTGCATGAGATGCCGGTCAGTATTGAGAAGATCTGATTATTATGGGGGGCTGGTTCCTGATCAGGAAGCTCATGAATCGGTTCAGCAAGGAAATAAACTGGCTTTTAATGTATTTGTTTAGCATGGTATGTGATGTGAATGCAAGCAGGTTCCTACCGTGCAGGTACACCTCAAATTCCCTAGTCACCTTTCTGCTAAATCTAATGCTATTTGGCCATAGTTCCACACCCCTGGCGTAGAAGAATATAGCTTCGATACTGAGGAGGAGGAGGAGGAACGTGGTGGTCTTTGAATTAACTCTGATACAATATGGAGCAGGCTGAATAGACTACCCTTGTTCAGTCTTGACATCTGTTCCTAAACATCTGCAAGAGGGTCAGTCCTCTTCCCCGGAGTTCATTTTATCTCCAGTGGGGCACATTGGGATGAGGGGCAGTGGCCAGCCAAAGTCCTCCAGGGGTGTTGTGGCCTATTGGCTGCCAGCCCCTCCAGCAGCTGAATCAGAGGAGAAGGCATGGGAGTCAGGGTCAGCATCAGGGCAACCTGAGAGCTCAGAGGGGAGAGAGGGAATGGAGCTGGCAGAGAGAGACAGAGATAGAGCCTGTGCCGTCGTCAGCCCTCAGATGGAAAGTCAACAGCCCCCAGGTCTGGAGGTGGCTGATGAGGAAGAGGAGGAATAGCTGGGTCCAGTGTCTGAAGAGCGGATGCGCAGAAGGCAGAGGAGAGCAGTGGAGATCTATGGGCTGGTCCTTGGGAAGGAAGAGCCACTGCTGCTAGCGAAGCCCCACCTAGCTCTGGGGATAAAAGGCAGGAGGCGGAGATGAATAGATGTAGCAGACAACTATTCATCTTCCAGACGCACTTGTTAGCATGCAAGAGAAACCTTTTGCTGGGGCTGCCAGGATTCCTAATAAAGGAATCTTTTGAGTTCATGTCAGAGAGTTTGTCATGTTTGGGGAGCTGGGTCAAAACAAGGGGCCTCCTGTGGCTGAAGGGAGATTTGCATCTCAATCTCCCAATCTATCTAACCTCCCACTTACCCCATCCGGATTCTTTCAGGTTAGGCTTAACCCTCCCAAATTGGGGATTAACCAGCCTATGCATACAACGTCTTAATACCTGGTTGCTTCAGCTGACCCTTTGGGAATTCTCACACCAGCCATGAGGCTGCTGTGGTCGTCATAATGCTCCAGGGTGATTTAAATGGCTTATTTTCCGATGAGTAAAGGTTTCCCTCGTCTTTTTGACTCTTCGCAGACCAGTTTCCATATCAGTCCACACGCCTTCTCGGACCGTCTCATCACGTTCGGCATGTACAGGAACTATGGCATCAACACCTTCATGGAAAAAAGCTACGTGACTGGTCCCGACAACTTTATCACTTTCCTGGATACCCGCAACTTCCACCCTAGTTACCAAACTAAAGGACCCGCCCTTTCGGAGTAAGGGGGACCGGAAGACTTCCTGCTCTCCTTTAGCTTTTTACCATTCCAACAACCAGACCATAAAACGATTCCTTGAAATGTTTGCAATGCGCCCCCTCCCACTTTTCTTGGAAATTTTTCATTTTTTTTCAAAGGTGACTTGCATCAGAGATTCCAAAACACTCCGAAGGGATCCTGGCTTGCATCTTGCAAAAACAGCCTCTTTCTTAATACGATGACCATGTTAGAGCAACATTACCTGCCATAAAAATGTTTGGGAATGGCCGTGTCTTGTGTGCCTGTTTCGAAATTAGGGCAAGACCTACTTTGCCAAAGATGCCACATCTTTCCCACAGCAACTGATAGAATTTTTGTAGCTCACGGTTGAACCATGGGGTCCTTGATGCTCTCTGAACTTGATTTTCTTGCAGGCACTTGATTGTCTGTGTAGCACTGATGATGTTACCTATTTTGGTAATAAGATGTCTTCAAGAAAACCACCAAGCATAGAGAGCACCAAGGACACCGTAGGAACAGCTCTGAAATTGGCTCTGCCAATCATTGAGATGAATCAACCAGAACTCTATGTTCAAGGCAGTTTCCTAAATTTGTGGCAGCTGGGCCAAGGACTGCCTCGCCTTTGAATGATGCTCCAGGCCGGCATACAATCCTAAGAGAAGCGAGTTGGGGGAAAAGAGAAAATCTGGATCTGATAATTCAGTACATTGATTATAGGGATGTGCAGCGCTTCATATATGAAGCCAAATAGGTATGCAGGGACTTGTTAGGTGCACTCATGCCCCCTGCCTGCAATTTGTTAAACCCCCTGGAAAAAATTAAGGAATGGTAGGCAGGAGCTATCTGGGGAGCTTTTGGTGGCTCTGAAATGGAGCGGGTATGGGGACATTCAGAGCACTTAGGAACACCTTGTTGCAACCTGTTAGTACCCCAGGACTCTGATACATGTTTTTCTGCAGCCAGGAGGTGAGTGCATGAGGAGAAAAATTAATCAGAATAGAGCTAGATGGGTCTTGGAGGTTTTTCAGTCCAACCCCCCCTGCTCAAGCAGGAGATCCTATACAATTTGAAACAAAATGGCTGTCCAGTCTCTTCTTAAAAACCTCCAGTGATGAAGCACCCACAACTTCTGAAGGAAAGCTGTTCCACCGGTTAATTATCCTGTTAGGATGTTTCTCCTTAATTCCAGGTTGCTGCTTCTATCGATTACTTTCCATCGTTTCCTGTCTTGCCTTCTGGTGCTTTGGAATCTAAGTTGAAGCAGCCCCTTCATTGTAGCAGCCCCTCAAATACTGGAATACTCCTAGTTCTTCTAGGGGTGACAGCTGGCCTCCTGGAGTTGTGGATGCTCCATCACTGGAGGTTTTCAAGAAGAGATTGGACAACCAATTGATCAGGATAGTAGAGCAGGATGGTTAAGACTAGAGCAGGGGCTTGGACTAGATTAGAAGACCTCCAAGGTCCCTTCCAGAGCTATTCCGATTTAATTTTTCTCCTCATGCAATCCCTCCCAGCCATGTTCTATGAAAAGGCATATTTGAAAAAGAGGGAAACTCCACACTGATCAAACTCAACAAGATCTGCACCAAGAGCTCTTAATCACAGTATTTTCATTTGCACAATGGCTTTAACATCCATTTATTTGTCTAATGTCAAACCCGAAGCAGTCTCACCAACCTTTCCTAAGCATCGGTTTCTCTCAAGTGAAAAAGAAGGGTAGAAATAGTCATGCATATGTGTGACCCTTCAACCACCTAAATTAAGAGAAGTCTCAGTGTGAAGGCTATGGAAACCAGTGGCAAGAAGCCCCAATAGTGTATTTCACAAACGACTGTTACGCAAACTACCACTTTGTGCAGCAGCTTCAATAAAAGGTTGTTACAGGCAATGCCAGTGAAAGAGCTGTAGGTTCAAGATCATGGCAAAAAGGTCCTATCTCCACTTTTTTTTGTGTGACTCTGCTATTGTGGTCTTGCCAACCCCGAATCGAAGCAATGTAGATTTGTTAAACGAATGACAGCAAAATTGGGGCTCGTAGGGCTGTAAGAATGAACTTTCAACAGGATGCTGGTTTAATGTCAAGATACATTTTTACAGAATCAATCTTCAATTCCCATAAAAATTACTACTTTCCTCTCTCTGTGTTTGGACCAAAGAGAATTTCAACCATGCCTTTCCAGGTGAGACCTGACGCGAAATCCATGTTTTTGAAAGATTTTTCCTTCTTTGGGGCCCTGTCCAGATTCCCTAAAGCAGAGAAGACGCTGTGAGGGTTGCAGGGAGGGCTAATGCGCCAAGTTCCCCAGAACAAGCAGAACAAAAATGTACACAGGACTCTAAAGTGGAAAGGGACCAACCAACAACTTAGCGCAGAATTCAAATTTAGTGGTCATCCAGCCACTGCCTGAAAAAAATAGAATTCCTGACTCTTCTTTGGAACATAAACTATCGAAAAATAAGCTGGGGGCCCCTCCTCAAAACATATGACAGAAAAGTAAAAACAGGGTTTGGATCAAACTCCATGATCTGAACTCAATTTATTAAATCTTATAAATGTACGAATGTACACCATTTCTTATATACAAAACAAGGTTTCTTAATTTAAAAAGTGCATGTTCAATCAAAGGGCATTGAAATTACAAGCTACAAAGTGTTGAAATTCAACAGGAAGTGAACACACAGAAGGCTCCAACAAAGACCCCCATCCCCAAAAGAATGACAGTGAAAGGAATGTTCAGTAGGGTTTACCCAAAGAAGAAAACAGATTAACTGGACAGAACACAGGACTTCAATCCTATAAAAGCAGCATGGACAGGAAAAACAGTGCTACTAGAAAAAAGTCGGGTTAAATATCTGTTTGGAATTAAGGCTGCTCTTTTAGCTCCAGTTACCCTTCAGTGATCAAGCTAAGATATAACCTGAAAGGTGTGGGGTTTTTTTTAAAGAATCTGAAAGAAAAAAAGGTGCTTCCAGGATTGGGACCCCGGCCCTTTGGCATTATCGAGGATGCTGGTTATTTTGAACTGAAGGAAGTTTCCAGAACAGAAAAGGGGCTTCTATGGGATTATTTTAAAAAATCTGTATGACTTTCAGTTATAAAAAAACACATTTTTTAAAAAATGTGTTTTTTTACAAATGGCCCATTTGTTTTAACTGTTCTGCCTCTTTTGTAACGTTTTCTCCACCGCTGATAACTGCTTTAAGAGGGTAAGAGAGAACTTCAATTCTAGCATTCCTTTTCTATCCCACCAGATGGTCTTTCGTTCATCCGGCTCCCATAATAATCTTGTCTCTCCAAATCTTTCAAGCTGGGGCCAGGAAGGCTGCAGCAGGGAAAAAGAGACCCGCGGACTTGGAAAGCTTACTAGAAAATGGCCTGAAAACACAGTGACTCTATTCATCTGCTATGAAAATCCATGGTAACCACAGTTAGGCATGCTGTATAAATTGTCATATAAAGATTTCCTTCCAGCGTTGCCCTTTTTATATTTAAAAAAAAAAAAACATCCTTATCAAAAGAAAATAAAAGCTGGATAGGTCTACTGTAATTGGAGATATATTTCTTTATAAATGTGGGCATTATAGAGAGTACCTCTACTGTCACTGCCTCTTCTTTCACTTTCAGGTTCTCTAAAATATTACTTTGGTTGCTTTGCCATCCTGACCCCGTTCTCTAACACAGGTGAATCTCTGTGACAAGAGGTATTTATTTTCATAAGCATATACTGCTCACTACAAAGGGATGATCTGAGCTCTTAATGCAACAGGAACCTGGATCATTCTTTGTATATTATCTCCTCCAACACAGATATTACGTTTTGGGTGAGAAGCGTTAAGTTAGAACGTACTTTTAAATTTAGTTGCCTTTTAGAATGCCAACCCTGTAAAACAAAGAAGTAGAGAACTGGAATCCTTTGTTTTCAGGAGACAGTGGGTGTATTATCCCATTGGCCCAACTCTGCAGAACCTCCTTCTAGAAGCTTCTGGGCTTGCTCCTCTGCTGTCCTACCTTGGCTGATCCCATTTCCTTTCAGGGATAAATCACAAGGGCCTTCAGGAATCTCGCACTTTGCCCAACTGGGGCTGTAATCCAGGGGTTTCCCTCTCCTAACAGGGACTTCAACCCATGTTACCCCTGGGCTAATCATGGTCTCTTCTATGCCAGGCCCTTGCAAAGGAAGGCTTTGGCTGGCATCTCCCTTGTTGCTTTCCACACGATTATGTTTGACCAGGTTCACCACTTCAGCGGTTATGGTGGTGTCCTGGGTGCTGCCATCCCTTTCCTGCCTGCAGAAATGCAAACTTCCTGCCTGGAACCTGGGAACCTGGTCTGCTTCTCTTACCCCTGCCTCAGTTCTGGAGCTCAGAATCTCTTTGGGCAGAGACCCCTCCTCAAACAAATTATCTGCCAAGGTCCCTCCATGCTTGTTGAGCAAAGAAAGGTTGATGTCCTGTGGTCTTCTGCCTAAAAGCTCAGATTTCTTCTTATTCCCATCATCTTTGCGACCTGCTAGAAATTTGCCGGACATTTTGAATCCGTGCGAGCGCTTCCTTTTGAAAGCGGGCGTGGCCTTAAAATAATTTTGCCATTTACAACGCTCCTCCGCTTTGCCCTTCCCGGAGGAAAGGGTCCTTTGGTCAGTCCTGTCCTCCCAAATGTCCTTTCTTTGGACTGCAGCTCTTCTTACAGGAAGCTCCATCTCCTTTGTGTCCACAGCTGGTGGGTTTTCCACTGGAGCCTGGCTGCCTGCGTCTTCCATGAATGATCTGGCTTGTTGACTGGGGTGAGATGCGTTCCCTTCATTCTCTCCTGTGCATCTCTGGTGGCTGCTCACCTCAGAGTCTGGGGGGTCCAACCTGCCCACCTTTTGACCCTCTTTCTCTGAAGCAGGGCTTCCTTGCCTGAGTAGTTGCCACTCTGCTTTCAACAGAGCAGCCTGGGGGTTATCAGCTCCCAACGTCCCACCAACTCCAGTGGCATCTGCTAATCCTCCTGCCCTGGTGGAGGCTTTTGCCTTTTCAGCCAAGAACCTTTGGATTTCTTCTTCAATGCTGTCATCACTGTCTATGGAACTGCTGTCATCCATCAAGGATGTCACAGCCCACAGACATGGACTGGTCTTTGTGGCCTGCTGGATTTCCGTTCCAGAAACTGGCTTGGTCTGGTATTCCTTTTTACATTCAGGTTCAAACTCTATGGTACTTTTCTGTTTTCTCAGAGGCCCTTTCTTTACATTCTCCTCTCTAATGTCTCTCCTGGGACCTACAAGACACTTTTTTAATAAGGTGGGAGCTTGGGATTGGCTGTCTCTCCCGTTCTTGCAAAAAATATGCATTTCAGCGTCACCAAATGAGTCTTTCTTTTTGCAGTGAATTCTTTGGTCTTTGGATTTTTTCTTTAGTTTCCGTTTGGAGCTTAGGAGATCTTTGATAGCTGTATCCAAATCCTCATCACTATCAAATGAGCTGCTTTTATCATCTGCCCCATACTTCTGCAGATCTTGTGTTATACTTTCCACTAGACTTCCAGAATCATGAGGTGTGTGAGAGCATGGGACACTGATGGAATGAATAGGGGTTTGAGTACCTTTTGGATATATAACCATCTTTCCAGTTCTTTCGTTTTTCAGTTGGGTCACAGAGGATTTTGGAAGCCTCTTATCCAAATAGCCCACCTCTGAGATTAATTGTGAATCTTCATTCTGGGGGACTTTTTCACGTTTCCTCTTAAGGGTTTTTTTGTGAGTCAGTGGCAGTTTTAGGCATTTGGGGAACGTTCTCTTGGAACTCTGAGTCTGCTCCCTGGACTGCCCCAATGACAGAGGCACTTGGAAAGTGGATTTTGCTATCAAATGCTTGGTCCTCGCTTTGACAGCCAAGAAAGCTCTTATCTCCTGCTCAATGCTATCATCGCTGTCCACAATATTGTTGTCGCTTTCATACTGGGAAGGGAGCACATTCTGCGAAGAAAAGGAAGGGCTGGTTGAGAATAGCTTATGATCACTTGCTGCTGGGAGAGGCAAAATAGTTTTGGAGATATCAAGAATGGCTTCTGCACACATCAATTCGGCAGCCCTGTCTGCTCGACACGAGGCCTGAAATGTGACTGCGCATTTGGCAAAACTGTTTTCTGGAGAATACCTTCTGCTTTTCCTTAGATGATTACAAGGCGTGCCGAGCCTATTTATTGCCGCTGCCTTTGCGCTGGTATCCTTCCTCTTGCAGCGCTGAGCATTTGGAGTGATTTCTGGCAAGGCACTTGGAGGGATATTCACTGTCTTGTTGGTGCTGAACCCTTCCTTCTGCAAAGGAACACAGCCTGGTCTGGACTCGGCAGCTTTCTTAATCTTCTCCAGTTGATAACGCTGAATAGCTTCTTCGATCCCGTCATCGCTGCTCGAATCAGATAAATCTGTACATTCAACTCTTTCCTCTCTCTCGGTGTTGCAAAGTATTGGCCTTTTCCTACTTTTTTTGTTTTCTTCCAGAAAGGAGGCATCACGAACGGTTGGAGTTGAAAAGCCTGTTTGTCTTTCTGTTTTGCAGGCTGCAGGCTCTTCGCTGGTTTTTGACTTCAGGCATGTAGCCGTGCTGATGCTTTGTAGCTCAGGATGCCGTTTTGAGAAGCACGCCTTGCCTCTTTGCCTTAAAGTACTTTGATTCCCTCTGTTTATGCTGCCTTTCTGACTGAGGGCTAACTTCTCTTGAAGCTCTTCTTTCTGGTGGAATGGCTTATTCCTCCTCGTGATCTTCTTGCTTGCTTGCTGTTTCTTTTTCTTTAAGAATTGTTCAATCTCGGCTTTTATGCTCTGTTCGAAAGAGTCGTCACTGCTCATGCTACAAGGGGAAGAAGCCCACTGGACAACATTATCTTCGACGTGACCAGAAACGACACACGGCTGGGCCAAGTTGACTGGACCATAACCAGCAGGTAATAAATGACAAGCGGCATCGTGTGAAGGAAATCTCTGTTGAACTGGATGATCTTCACCCTTACTAGGCAAATTCTTGGTGTTATTTGGTAGCGGGGCAAGGTTCTGACCTTTGTTTCGGAGATATTCTTGAATGGCTTCCTCTATATCTCTATCAACAGAATCATCACTGTCAGAATTCAAGGGAAGAGGTCCAAACTCTGTGCTCTCTTCAATGACCATTCCATCAGAGTCTGTTGGATAGCTACGAAGGGTATAGTTAATATGTCCCTGTAGCAGTTGGTCATTCCTCCTAAATGTGTCTCCTCTATCCTTTGCTGCCTTCTGTTTCTTCTGTACGATGCAACCATATTTGCTGCTGGTAGCCAGGGCAACTTCTTCACTTTGCAGATTGTTTATGATCATCTGGACTTTGGCATTGACAGCTGTTCTAGCCAGATCTTCTTCAGATTCTGAGAAACAGACCGGATACCTGCAACTCCTTGACTGAGGAAAGGGCTCCCATTTTCTCGGAAGGGCCACCAAAGGAGAAGTATTCATGAGAAACATCCTCTCAGGTAACGTGAATTGTGTGTCAGGCAAACTGCTCCTCCATTCTAGTAAAAATATATAAAAAAATGTGGATAAAGCAACTATAGAAGCACAAATATTTCCTGAGTCTTTGCTTTAAGATTAGATTTTTCTCTTAACATTAACTTTGCATTATATTATCTGAAGTAACAAGATTAAATTAAAACAATCATTTTTGGGAGTTCTTTTATCAATTAGATAATTTTAATTTTCTTCTGTTTCTCTGGGTTTATTCTGGAGGAAGAGTTACATTAAAATAAAAAGAAACATGTAAATAACAGTAATTAAGTAGCACCATAAAGAATTGCACTGTTTTTCCTATCAAATATGTGAAATCTTTAGTCCGTGCTTCTTTTAATTACTACAGTTGCCAATCAATACCTGTTTATCAAGAAATTGTGTAACCTTGTAGCATAGTAATTATTACACCTTATTAATCGTTGACAACCGCAGCCAGACACAAATAAAAAGAGGAAAGGAAATATTTGATTTTACTCCTAGGAGGCAACTACAACCTTTTTGAACTGATCAAAAACTGCCTCAGCATTTATCCAGTTTATATTATGGGCAAATAGACTAACTCAGAGAAAATCCCAAACAGTGAAATGCCTGGGGACTAAAGAAAAATAATAAAAAGGAAATATAAAAATGATGGGACTGATAAAAGAGGAGTTGAAAGAGATATCAAAATGCTATCGAAATCAGTACAAACATATGACAATGAAATTAGGAATCAATCCAGTGCCTGGGGAGCTTTCCTTGAACTTTTAGTGAATAGACAGGAGGTGTATAAAACTGTGCCAAAGAGAGCATGGATAGAAATTTCCCTGGTTTTATTTATTTATTTTAGAAAATTTATATTGCCGCCTATTCACACATGGCGCCTCAAGGCGGCAAATATATCTAAACTAAGGTTTATCCAGTGAAGCTAAATGGTAACTGGAAAAATATTTGTTCTCAAGAGACACAATCCAGAAAGCTATCCTATGCTTGCAATTAAAACATTTGGGGGACTGGTGTTGCAGATTGTCCTAAACCAAAGTTTATTTTAATCACAATTTGTTACGGGAGTACCACAGATGTCAAGGGAGTACAACACCCAACACATTTATTTATTTATTTAGATTTATACCCCACCTCTCTTTCCCGGTCAAGGGAAAGTCATCACTATGAAACTATGAAACCCTGAGAATTGATCAGCGGTGTCATCCCTGTTCAATTCACAACAGTCTCCCTGCATACGACCTTGGCAGGATGCATGTATTTCTTTCCTAAGTTGGCACACGGGTTCAACCTTCAGCAAATACTAATAAGGATCCTCGCTTTTTTGCCGCCAAGACCAAAGTTATTTCTAATGGGAAATAAAGCAGATTAACGCTGCCAGGCTGGGTCTTTTGGGTCGCGGGGCCCCTCTGCAAAAATTGTGGGCCTCCTGGCCACCTGGTTGCCATGCTGTGCCCACTCACAAAATGGTTGCCTGGCTGGTGGCAAAAGCCAACTCGGCCTCCCCGCCCTCCAGCACAAAGCGTCGCAAAGCATTTAAGGCTGGAGATGGGTGTGTTGTGGTTACATTTTTCATGTATGTATGTATGTATGTATGTATGTATGTATGTATGTATGTATGTATGTATGTATAGGTGATAGACAGACAGACAGCCGGACAGATACTGTTAAATGGATGATGGATGGATATATATATAGGTATAGGTATAGGTATATGCATATGCATATGTATACGTGTGTGTGTGTGTGTAGATATCGATATGGATGTAGATGTAGATATATATACATTATAAATACATACATATATAGATACATGTATGTATGCATGCCAAGGTGCCAACCTACCTTCCTTGCCCCTTTATTTATCTATTTCAATTAAATCACCTTGTAGCGCAAGTGAGCGAGAACCGGGAGGGGCGTGAGACCCTCCGCTTCCTCCCCTCACCTGCGAACCAGACCCTGCTCCGCAAAGGGCCCCCTCAGCTTTCCCCTCCTCGAAAATTCCCGAGGC
>JANHGC010002033.1:0-13042 GCA_027560395.1 Boaedon fuliginosus
TCTGGAAATAATTCCAACAAAGGGATGTAGAATCTCCAATGAATTAATGTGTTACTATTAAGGCAGCAATCTTGAATCCACTCAGAAGAATCAGGTCCACTGTACTTATTTCTGAGCAGAAATTTATTTGTTTGTTTGTTTGTTTAATTTGATTTATACCCTGGCTCTCTTCCCCGGTCAAGGGTTAAGGTTAGGGTTGGATGCAGTGGCATCAGTCAAGAACTGGCTAAAAATATTAAATGCTGAAGTTTACTAAAAGATTAAATTGCAGTGAAATAGCCCTAAGTATTCCCCTGCATCCAAGACCTCCTAAAGCTGCAATCTGACCACTATTTCAACAAACATACCCAAAAGGGATATAAGCTCATCAACAACAAAGATGATAAGGGATCTGGAACAAAGATGATAAGAGACCTGGACGACGAACAATTGTGGGAACTAGGTATATCTCTAGTCTAATAAAGAGAAGGACGAGGGATGACATGATTATTATTATTTATTAGATTTATATCCCGCCTCTCTTCACCCCTTCCGGGGGAACTCGAGGCGGCAATGATAGACATCTTCCAGTACTTGAGCGACTATCACAGAGAAGATGGGGTCAACCTATTCTCCAAAGCACCTGAGGAGAGAGATCCAAACTAGAACTAAGGAGAATTTTCCCGATAGTGAGAACAATTAATCAGTGGAAGGGATTACCTCTGGAAGTTGTGTGTGTTCCATCACTGGAGGTTTTCAAGAAGAAACTGGACAGCCATTTGTCTAGAATGGTACAGGATTATCTACTTGAGCAGGAGGTTGGACTAGATCGCCAAAGTCCTTCCAACCCTATTATTCTATGTTCTAAAGTGTAGAGTAAGTTAAGAGAATTGTTTACATTGACAAGAGTGATTGAATCTTCTGCTTTTGGGCAAAAGCTTTAGAAGGGTAGGAATTGTTATAAAAAGAATCCTAAACAAACAGTTACATTGTTATTAACCTATTAATATGTTTTTTTTTAAATATGGTACAGGTACATTGTTTTATTGATTGTTATTTGCCGCCCAGACCAGAATCAACTATACATTTGTTTAATAATAAATATCTATTTCTAAACAAATCTAACGAGGAAGAGAATGAAAAACAATAGAAAAAAAAGCTAACCTGTCCTTACAAACAGTTTAGAAACAGGTCATGAAGGATGAATGCTAAAGCAGGAGATGGTGAGTTCTAGTCCTGCCTTAGCCATGAAAGGCAGCTGGGTGACCTTGGACCAGTTACTCTCTCAGTCCAACTCACCTCACAGGGTTGTTGTTCTGGAGAAAATAGGAGGAGGAAGGCATATTAGATATGTTTGCTGCCTTAAGTTACTTGTAAAAATAATAAAAGCAGGATACAAATAAATAAATTAAATTCCTAGTCCTGGTCTTAAAAACCTCTACAGTCCAAGTCAACATAGACATTTGGTTATGCAGGAAACCACAGTTGGTCATTCTCTAAAGCCATGATAGAGTTAGCAACCTCTTTAGATAACACACAACAAAAATCTTATACAGTACTTCTAAGCTACTAACAGAATGGCAAAATAGAGATGATACAATCAACATAACTAAATAACTGACATATATTCCCCATATTTTTTAAATCAATGAAGACAAAAAGAAGAATTACATAAATAGAAAATTGGAAGCATCCATGACAGGTGAGAACACAAACAACATTTACTTGGAAATGGTTGGTTTTTCCAAGCTTCAGCAGCCTTGCCCGAAAGGCTTGGTGCCAAACCACAGGAGAGGAACTGGTCCTGCAGATTGCAAAACATGCCCCAACTGAAAATAAACCAAGAAATGTTCCATGATCACATGAGAAGCCTACATCAAAGCTGCCACGTTCAACACCTTTGTCCATTGTGGAAGCTAACGTATCAACATTTAGCTAAAATAAAGTTATTTCCCTTTGAAGGGAAAAAAAACCAGAAGAACAAGGTTTCTGGATGCAGGAGGAGACAAACAGCATCACTTCCTAGTTCTTCTGCATGAAATAATGAGATGATGTTAGAGGGGTGAGACTTCTCTCTCAAAAGCTCCGTGCCTAGGACTAGGTGGAGTCCCAATCTGATATTCTGACCAGATTCAGTTCTACATCCATAATGCAGCTGTTATGAATATGAATGAAAGGGAAGACAATGGGGTAGCTGTAGATATACAACAGGTGTATGCTTTATTTTTGGATGGACACCTGGTGGCAGAAGTCATAGGAAATACTCATATAAACCACCATTGTCTACTAGGGCTTTGGGTTTGATTTCAGAAGGTAAAGTCTTCTACACCTGCCACATTATTTCAGGAAAATACACAACTACACAATGCTGGGAAAAGAAGTGGCTGTTTTAAAGAGTCGTAGATGGATGCGACATTTCTGCCATGTTTTTTACAGAAACTCAAGTGCTGCCCAGCAATATTGTCTAGAATGATTGGCCACAATTCTCCCAAGCTACTTAGCCCTTCTTGGACATGCCAGAAGCTGAACATGGAATCTTTTATGTGTGTTGCATGTGCTTAAAATGTGACATATGCCTCTGTATTTCACTTCTGACTGAGATATGAGGTACTAGAAACTTTGAATAGTGAATGAAGTGGTGCAGGATATTACTAAAAGAAACACAGAGGTGTATATAGGTCAATATTATCTATATCAGAGGAGACATGGCTCTGTTTTTAATGAAATGTTCTGGTTGTTCTGGCTCTTTTTATCTCCAGTTGTTATCATCAGATTAATCTGATTCTATTTTGCTGAACATCCCTAATTATTGTTCCACTCTCTATACAATACACCAAAGCCTTTAAGCAGCTCTTGGATATTTATTGTCTGACTCTGTTGATAATCACCTACTTTAGCCATATTTGTTTATTCAGTACATTGTTTATATTTATGCATTACATTTCTATGCAGTTTTATTGATTTTACACTAACTTGTTTGTACTGTGGAATGATATTTTTCTTGGGCTGTCTATGTCTGTAATAAAGCATTCTCTCTCTCTTTCTCTCACTACACACACACACGATGTATGTGTTTGTGTGAAGGAAGCTGTTTTTTTTTCAGCAGTGCCAGGGATTTGGTGGATCAAAAAAGTCAATGGCATCATAATTTATTTATTTATTTATTTATTTAATTTATATCCCGCCTCTCTTCCCCCAACGGGGAACCCCTGCCCCTTTCTGGTCTGACAGGCCACATCCCTGCTTAGCAGAAGTGGAGCTTAGGGTGGAAGGCTGCAGTGGCTACAGGTGGGGCTGGCATCATCAATCTACTTCCACCATTTTGCCTTTTTTCTCTCTCTTCTCACTATGAACATCACTGCTCAATGTTATGCACAACACTACCACGTACCAATAGATATGAATATATATGCAGCTGAGGGTTGAACTGTGGAGTCTCAGACTTACTTGCAATGAAGTTACTACTGTATACCCAGTTGGGTACTGAAATATGTGGAAGTGCACAACCAAGCTCAGAAAGCAGGAAGGACACCCACAGTTCAACCCTCTGATACACATATGGACTTCTGTTGGATAAATCAAATATTTTCAGCGAAGACTAGAAGAATGCAAGGCAGCCCTGAACAGTCCTTTCCTAATTACTATCATCAATTCTCACCCAGATCCTCCTGATCAGTAAGTAAGGAGGAAGAGGAGCCATGGCTTAGCTCCTCCCTTACAGGAAGAGTTCAGAGCCAGGCAAGGAAGAGGGTGAAAAGTTCCTCTCCTTGATTGAATTTACATTTTAATGTAAGGTAAACTTTACATTAATTAAAGCTTTAAATTAATTAAAAGTTTTAAGATAAACTATTAAAAGATTTTCATGAGAAGTCATTTTTAACCATCTGGAAGAAGCTACTGCCAACACACATCGGGAGGCTCTCCGTGGATTTCAAGAGGATAAAGCTTTTCTCCCTCCGAGATTTTGATTTAATTTATTGAATTTGTGTGCTACCCAATGACCTCGGGCACCTGGTTCAAGCCCCGCTCCATCCCAACATCCCCATCCCTGCTGCAGATGGAAAGGCCGCCGGCTACAGCTCTTCCTGGCTCTAGATTTGAACCGCTCTCCACAGGAGCCCTAACAAACCATCCATCCCTTTCCATGCACTTTTCACAATAGCTAAGTTCTACCTTCCCCAACCCGGCGCCCCACGGAAGCGTCCCAGGGTAATTCCTCTCTGCCCAGCCACTTGGCCTTTAAGGCGGGTCGGCTGCGCTCATCCCCCTCGGCTTTTTCAAGCTCTATTCCGGATGATCAGTGGGTGTGGCGGGAGAAAGTTGTGTTGCAACATAATAATTTATGCCTCCCAAACTTTCGGACATAAACAGAACCCTCCCTTTTTCTGCATCGTCTTTGCAAAACGTCTTGGCGGGCACGGAGGGATAGATTAGGCAGGCAGGCAGGCGGACTCTGTAGAGCGGAGAGAATCAATAACGCTAGTGATACAAATATCGATCCCACAAAAGACAAACGCTGGAAAGTTTCAGTCCTGTTTTATGTGGCGCCGTAAAAAGGAGGAGAGAAGGGAGGAGGAGCAAACCGAATTGCAAAGCAAAGAAAGGCGGGGGGGAGGCAAGGCAAACAGGTGGCGCCCGTTGCCGTCCCTAGCAGAGTGGCTGGTGAGGGAGAGAGGCGTCCCAGGCCAAGAGGGCGCCAGGATAGGGATGGCTTGATGAGAGAGACGGAGAAAGCGACGGACGTAATGCCCGAAGGATACAAGCCGCCTCCCTTGGAAGGTTCCCGCGCGCAGCTGCCGCAGCCACACACGCGGCCCAACGGCGCCCTCCCCGCACGGCTCGCTCCCTCTCACCTAGCAAAAGCAGCCTGTGCGTCTGCTTGTACGCCCGCTTCTCGGCTCTGAGGGACTTGTCGATGCTTTGGCTGCGCTTCCGATCCGCTTTTTCTTTGCTTTTGCTGCTCTCCTTCTTGGCGGCTTGCAGCTCCGCCGCGGCTCCGCCGGCGGGATAGACGGGGATGGGCGGGTGGTCCCCCCCGGAGCGGAGGCTATAGCACATCCCCATGGCGCCGGGAAGGGAGAGCGCGTAGAAAGGCACGCTGGCTTTTCTACACGCGCTTTGTTATTCTCTCCGCACGTGCCGGGCGGACTTCGGGAGTCTCTTGCCTGTTTTCCCGTGGGCGACTTTCGAAGTGGCGGCCCCCGAGAACCTCCATAGGCTTTCAAGGGTGGTGGAAACTTTTCCTCAGAACTCAGCGACGCGTTTTGCCTCGGCCCTCTTTGGCTCCTCTTTCCCCCCCTTTCAATTTAGTCTCCCTCTTTTGCTTTATGCGTGTTTCTGCCTATTTCTCTCTTTCAGTGTGTGTGCGTGTGTTGTGTTTGTGTATTTGGGTGTGTGCGGGTGTCCGACCGCAAACACGTGACTGAACCGAATTTACCGTATTCTCCAGAAATCGAAGAGCGAAAAACTACTTCCTACCGCGTGGCTGCCTTTGCTTACTTTGTTTATTAAATGTTTAAGCGCTGCTGCTTCGTGCTTTCTCCTCTTTTTCTTTCCGATCTACTCCACAGACTTCGTTGTTGCATTTTGGAAAGGGACAAGAGAGCGCGCGACAGTCTTAAGGACAACTTGGGAAGAGAGAGACTTGTTGAAAGGAAATATATGCACATAGTTGGGCACCAATCAATCTGGGTTAAGGACCAGGTTATCTTTTTGATTTCTGTACGACTATCATAGTTAATCTCCCAGGTAAAACTTTTTAGCTGCTGTATGGCAAATATGGTGAAGAAAAGTTTCATTGTTCCTCCAGCCATAAAGAGCAATAGCACTTAGACTTATATACTGCTTCACAGTGCTTTACAGCTCTCTCTAAGTGGTTTATAGAGTCAACATATTGCCTAAATGGGTCCTAAATGATAACTCTGTAATGATAGTCTGTACTAAAAATTTTCTTTGGGACCTTTAAAATTTGTCTTTAAAATACTATTCCTCTGATCTTTGAGGGTATCAATGGATTGAGAATTTGGATATTGTTTTATAAAGTTTTCTAAAGAATCTTTCCTTAAATTCCAGAGAATTGGAAAACAGGTTTTCTAATGAAATAATTTTTGGCCCACCCCAACAACTTATTTTTTGTTAATGTAAGCAGTTAAAACAAAGTTCATAGAGAAACGCTTCTTGCATTGAAATTTGCACTCAGAATGTGCACTACCCAAAAACCCAAAAACCTTCACTTCAATTATGTAGTTTTCTAAGTATTAATGGAGAAATTATATGCAATTGCCTCTTTTCAGGAAATCTTTTTCAATTGCAGGGATTGCACATCTGGGATTCCTCCATCCATGTTGTGGCTCACATGTTTACCTTCTGCAGTCTGCCATGATCACATATTCTGCTCTCCAACTACACTTTCTTCATACTGAGACAGCATCCAAACCAAAATCATTTGTGTTTCCCTTCCTGAGGGTATTTACTTATTGGCTTAAAACACTTATTTCCACATGTCTTTGGACTCTGTTAATCAATCATTTCCTATTCACAGGGAGATGGATGGCAAACAAATTTAATAAACAAATAAAATAAATACTCTTCACTTCTCAATATTATAACAAAGAACTTTGCATTACATCTAAGTGATTTTTAGGTATTCTTTCTGTTTCAGTCAGCCTCCAGTTTGCCTTAGTTTCATGCTAAGGAATAGACAGAGAAAGAGATGCTGGCAGCATTTGTGGAATGGTCTCCTAGAAATTTGATGAAGCAGTGAGCCTGGATTCACCTATTGGTGGGATTCCTATGCTATGAGAGTATAAATGTGTAAATAAAATATGTTATCATAGGAGTGATAATAGGTTTTAGCAATCCAAAGGAACCAAACATGTAAAAGTATCTTCACTGTTCCAACATTTGGAAGATGCGAGTATTAAAAGGCAAACTAATATGCAACAGGAAGTAAAATAGAGTAACACAATCCTATCAAAGGCAATATAAACACTGCAAGATTTATAAGAATCATCTAAAACAATAAACATAATACAGTATTTTGGTATCGCAATAACTGATACTACAGTAAATGATACCAGTTCCATAGAAAAAGTTTAATGGATAGTTCCCTCTGTGGTTGTAGCATACAGTATGTGTATCGTGTATTATGATTACAGACATATAAAAGTGACATTCTAACAAACTACAAAGCTCAAGCAAACGATTTTACAGAAGCCCATTAATAGCACATTTTTCTTTCCTCTTGAGTTTTACAAGAAGAATGGCCTTGTAGTTGTGATCAGACGGTTTACCAAGAAATGATGCAACAGGAACAATGCAACACATTGTTCAGAATGTAAAAAAAAGAACTTTTAATAATTTAAAGGGGAAAGTCAGAAAGATAGAGAAATACTTTCTATCAGTATGAATCCAAAAGCATTCTGTTAACAGGCTCCTTTTTTGGGTAAATTTGTGCAGTATTATGGCTTGAGCTATAATCCCAAAAGTATTTATTTGGGACTATATTCCCTCAGTTGAATATAATTGTAGTTGATATAAATCCCAAGATGGAATTGGTGAATTTTTTCCATATTATGCGTAAAGAAAACATGAAGGCATAGCATCACCAGGGAAGTGTTACTTGTTTAGGCATACATTATATAAGAATGTGCTGTACAATTTGTGCAGGATAAGCATGGGTTGGATGCAAGCACAATTTCAGATATACTTAATTTAGCTTATTCCCAAGGGAATCTGATGCTCATATTACAGGATGAACTGTGAAAGAACATTAAATCTGGCAAAAAACATTGCGAATAATGGTTATGTAATCATAGGACACTGCAAACAGCTGTAAAGGTGAGCAGGTTGCTAAGTATCCAAAAATGGCTGTTCTACATTCTTAGTAACAATTTTGAAGTTGTTTGCAATGGTCTTCTACTGAGACTGGTCTTTGAGACCCTTTACACAGCTGTAGACCTTTGCTTTTTCACTTCATTATGAAGTACACTTATTGTCACCCTTATCCTTTCAATGTTATCAGCAAGGTTATATACCAAGGATCTGTGTTGTTGCCAACATCGTACTTTGGATCACTGGAACTAGGGAGCCATATACATCTATGCTAACATTAAGGTGACGATTCTTCAGGAAGGACAGAATAGTAAACAAAAGAGTGTCCCATCTATTGTTCTTCATAAAGGGAAGTACTTCACTCGTGTGCGTTACTATCTTTTTGTCAGCACCTTTATTTTCTGTTCCATTTTAAAATGATACCTTTCAATCTATAACAATTACATCCTAAGTGCTTACTTCTCAATTTGACTTATAAGTTTCCATTATCAAAAATGCTTTCTACCAAAACATTGCTGCCAAGGCAGATATTTTCCATGTTAACCATCTTCCTGATAATACACGGAGTACTCTTTGGAGCTGTCTTGTGAGATAAGAGAAAATGAGATTGACTCTTTAGTAAATATAATGAATAATTTCAAATCAGGTCCCGGAAGAATTCTGGGAATTAGATGATCTAATGGTTTCCATTGGTTAAACAGACTGGAAATGTAAATAATAAGAAAGATGAACAGCTTGCTGGAAATGAGATCTGGTGAAATGAGATGAAAAGATTGTTAGGGTTACAGAGATGGGATTCAGCCAGTTCCGACAGGTTCCGGAGAACCGGTAACGATAATTTTGATTGATTCAGAGAACCGGCAAATACCACTGATTGGCCGACACTAGCAAATACCACCTCTGATTGGCCGACAGCACATCCAGGCCCACCAAGCCACACCCACAGAACCGGTAGTAAAAAAAATTGAATACCACCACTGATCAGGATCATTCATTCTTTAAAAGAGGTGCAAGCAGATAAAATCTCTTGAAAAATATTTTAACTGCTGCATCTTTCACAAATCTGTGGCTGCCACTGAAACTGCTGTCTTCATTTTAGGAAAAATGAATAGGCTTGGCAGAACTGAAGGAAGTAACAAGATAAGATGGCTAGGTGGGATCAAAGAGATTACAAGGAATGTCCTTGAAAGAACCAGGGAGCCTTACCAGTGACAAGTTCACATGGCATGCATTTTCTAAGGCTCAGCTTTAGACAGTGGTGTCTAACAAACCCATCTAGCCCAGTTGAGCTACCTAGGGAATTCTGGGAGTTGAAATTCACATATGTCAAAGTTCCCAAAATTGAGAAACACTGATCTTGCCTCGGTATTTAGCCCATACTTACCTACCATGCAGCCTGTTAAAAGACCTCTGTCTGGGGACTTTTCTGCCTACTGTAGGAATGAATGTCTAAGATACAGCTTTGTTTAGGAGTACATCAGAGGTACTACCAATAACTTGAACATTTTTTTCCCCAGGAAGAATTTTAAGAAGATTAAGTTTATCTTAAGAAGCTTGGGATTTCCTTTTTATTCCACCAAAATTGTTGGTTGTTTTTGTTTTTAAATGGGAGGATCTGAGACAAATCAATCTGTTTAGATTGCCTTAGCCATCCATGAAGCTTGCATTGCCCTGTCCATATGATAAATCGTTCAGAATTGCAATCACTTTGCAGTTTACAATGTACGGTAGTACCAATGCTGTGGCTATTAACTGCTCCTTCTATTTTACAGTGCAGGTTAATTGCCACTATGCTATTCAGCATGGAAGCTTTTATCCTATTTTATTTAATGTTAGGTATTATATTCCCTGCATTATCTGTGAAAATGTGTTGGGGAAACTTACTGCGTGGTTATATTTTATTTATTTGTAAAATCACTTTTAAAGTGACAGAGCGAGCCTTCAGAATGGGGTTGGGGCAGAGAGCAAGCTTCCATTATTGAACAAATTATAGATATGGCCTTGGAGGTCAGGCAAGCCAAGAAAGGGCAATCAAATTGTCTTGTTTCTTTTTGGGGGGCCTTTGGTAGCCATACCAAAAACTAAGGGAGTCTTTACAGAATGTCACATCAGTTATGGGAAAATTTCCGATTATCCAGAATCTGACTTGAGAGAATGATACCTTGCCAATTGGTGTCCAGTTTTGGTATGGCAACAACCCAGAGTTGATAGGTTTTTGCTTTTCAGGCTGTCAGTTCAGCAGTCTGCAAGCTTCACAGCCAATAGGTAAAGCTGAACAGTTTATACAGAATTTGGATTCTGTTGGTGTTTATTGTAATATTTTGAAGTATTGGGATGAGAGCAGGAAGATTTTTTATCCCCATGATTGCACTGGAAATCTATATTGTTTCCTTCCATTTTTAATTGTGAGCCACCCAGGGTTGTTGTGGAATCAGGCAGTCTCAAAGTTGAAATAAATAGTTTCCCTGTTACTGACTATAAATATTACTATATTTCTATCAATATTTGTACATCTTAAATTTCTCCACTTTTTTCCTATCTTTTTAAAACATTCTCTCAAAACATTCTACCAGTTAATTTATTTGTTCTGGTTTCCTAAATCTGTTTATGCATATGCTGAAATAATTCATTTTCATTCGGTCTTGGATACAGTTTTTTAATTTCATGCTTTTTGTTATATCATACATTTGCTGCAAATTATTTGGGTTCTCTACCAATTAATACATCTCTGGCATGACCTCAAGCTTTCCTTATATATTGTCTAAATATACTAATACATTAAACAATCAACAATCTATCACAAATCTTTGTCTTATTTCCATTCTTTTTCCTCCACTGTCTTTTCCCCATTGTATATTGCCGTTATTGCATTCAACAAACACAACCTAATCTTTGTACAAAACTTTTTATAATTCATCCCTTTTTATTTTATCAAATGCTTTTTTTGTATTAACAAGAATATTTCTTCAATAAACTTTCTCTGTGATTTCAGAAAGATAAACATTTGGGGTGCACCAATCTTTCTAAATTTTACTAATGCTACCTTAGATACCCTTTTAGTTAGAATTCTGCCAAATGAGATACACTTAACAAACTAATTTCTTTTCTTTTCTTTTTAACATTTTCACAGAATTTCTGACATCAACTCTCTCTTGATCAGATCAAAAGATCTCCATGTGGGTTGCTATGATATGTTTGCTAAATGTTTTGTTAATAAATTGCTGCCTGGAAACCTGAGAATAAGATGGGTTATAAATGGTGGTAAATAGATCAATTACCAAGAAAATCCAGTGTACCTCATATATTCAGTAAATAATTAATTCAAATTTATTTTGCTGAAATAAAATGTTCAGTAATATTGATGTTAATGGAATCTATGGGGTTCAATACAATTCCAAATTTTTATTTTACATATATAAAATGAATTATGATGAATAAATATTTTATTTAGAGTTTCTGTAAGAATGAAGTAATACTGAGAAGTCCCAGTTTATGACTCAGGATGTGAACAAAAGTGATTTGGAACTGGATGTTCTCATTTAGACAAGTAATGAGATTTTTAATGTCTAAAGGAATTTCACATTGAAATGTTAGTAAAGGAAGAAAGTATAAAATACAGTATATGTAGCTACTGAAGTAATTCCATAGCTGTTTGGTACTGTTGTAGTGGATTACTTTGATCTGAAAAGGAAGCAAACAAAGAGAACTTGGGAAAAGGAAATAGATCAATGATGATCCAACAGCCAGGTTTCTGAGTACTTGTTTGACAGAAAGAAGAAATAGGATTAAAGTGCAGAGTCAGAGAAGAGGAGCCAAGTGGATCAATATTTCCCTTTTTATATATCATGAAGATTAATGGAGATTCACCTGTTTTCATTTTACATTTTGTAAAAAATTAATACAGAGCAATTGATCAGTAAACAGGCTATTTGGAGTGAGGTTTTAAAAGGTGTGGGGAATTCATATTTACAATGAAATGGTCAGTGGAAAGAGGTTGGGTTGTCTGAAGTTGCTTATTGTAGCCAAGTTGCATAAGACAAGCCATTCATGCTATACACTGCTTTTGTTGATATCTCCTGATCTGCAACTTTATGCTAAACGAACAAGATCATGGAAAATAGTTTAATCTGTGGATTGGTTTTCAAAATAGGACTACCACTATTTTTAATAGCAGGTAAGACATTTCCATTTATGTTGTATTAAGGTCATAGGGAAAATAAGATAGTACATTTGTGTTGTGTTAAGGTCTTAGGGAAAATAAAATTGTGCATATTAGCGTGGAATAAGGAAAATAATGAAACAGCTTCACTTTCAAATTTGGTTAAATATAACAGGTTCTCTTGTAGTATTCTCTTATGCTTATGTGCTGGTTTACATTTCTTCTGTAGGAATCAACAAAACTGCCTTGAGTCCTTCTAGATTCTACAAATTGTGTTTCTTGATTCAATATGAAACTATAGTTAAGACTGACCTGCTTTGAAATTATTTCTTATAATTTCATATTTACTAGAATGAATATAGATCAAGGAGATAAAGACTGTGGCTTCTAATAGTTTCAAGATTCATTTATAATAGCTGAAATGGAAGAATTCCATTTTATTGAAAGTATTAAATGTTCTAGAATATGTAGATGAAATGGAGAAAATGACAGAAGAAGGGAATTGGACCTAATCAGCAGGATGGATAAGAATTGCTTGCTTGCTTAGGCTTATTTATTTTAAAACATATGCTATCTATCATGTAAAGCACATGATATTAGCTACAATATAAAATAGAAAGAAAATACAGCAAGCACCAAGCAAAGCAGATATCTCACACACCATACTCTGTAGCCGTGAAATATTTAGTATCAGTTTCAGTGAAAGAAGAAAACAAAATTGATGGAGATACTGGAATGGCTGCCCAAAAGGAAGAGCTGACTGGGAATGCTGTATATTTTTTCAGATTGAAAATTTACAAACTTTTCTATTTTCCCATTAAAACGTACAAAACGTGCTATTTTGTTTTGATAAGAGGAAACAAGTACAAAATGTTATTCGAATCAAGGAATTCATTTAAAGAGCGTGGATACAGCTTTTAGTTGAGTTTGTTTGGCTAAACTAGTAAGTCTTTAAACCGTACTTCTGTATTCTTGCCGAGAAATCAACATGGTGTGCCATTTGTCAGAAATGGTGTAGGGTCTCCTGCTTGGGTGGGGGGTTGGACTAGATGACCTACAAGGTCCCTTCCA
>JANHGC010002033.1:42431-52437 GCA_027560395.1 Boaedon fuliginosus
AGAAAGAAAGAAAGAAAGAAAGAAAGAAAGAAAGAAAGAAAGAAAGAAAGAAAGAAAGAAAGAAAGAAAGAAGTATTCTATATCTACCCATCATCTCTTACTCTTTTTTAGAATTTCTATTGACTTTTTGGTAAAGCTTTCGTGCTTCTTTCTCCCTTGGGATCTTCTAACTCCTGACATCACATTTATTTAATCTAAATTAATTCAGATTTGTGCCGTTATAACTTTCGGATGGTTGCTAAATGAACTCGAGACAACCTGAACTTCGAGAACTTTTACAACACAGGATACCTCCGGCTAAGCAGGAGACAAAAAGAAATATCTCCCTCAATCCAACGTAGGAAGGAAGCAAAAATTTGACCAGCTTGTTCCTCAGAATTCTCCTCGTCTCCTCAGAAAGTGGTTCAGCGGGGACGCTCTTTGGATGGCCTGCCTGCAGTTCCTGGCAGCTTCTGGCAATCCCTGGCGCATGCTCAAACACCCGTCTGACTCAATCAATCCACAGGGCGGAAACCACAAATAAACATTGGCATGCGGCTTAAAATCTCATTTTCATTTTTTGTGGCCGGTAAATGACTCTGTTGCTCCTGTTAGGGTGTTTGAACAAAAGAAGCACAGGTAGGCCTCGCCTTAAGATCCGCAAATTTATGTTGCTAGGTGAGGGTATTGGTGAACTGAGCGTCGCCCCGTTTTACAACGTCTCTTGCCACCCTTAGGAAGCCAATCCCCGCAGTTGTTAAATGAGTCACACTGTTCTTAAGTGGCTTCCCTATTGACATTGCCTGCCAGAAGGTCGCAGAAGGGGATCACGTGACCCTGGGACACTGCGACCGTCATAAATGTGAGTCAGCTGTCAAGTATCCCAAGGTAAACCACGTGACCGTGGGGAATGCCGCAACGGTCATTCAGCGTGAAAAACGGTCCTAAGTCGCTTTTTGGGGATGCCGTTGTAACTTTGAACGGTCGCTAAATGGACTGTTGGAAACCGAGGACGACCTGTAGAAGGAACTCAACGGCTATAAGTCCCTGGAAGGCGTTACTGGTGCCCCCCCCCCCCGTAATGCTGGATAAATTAGATCCTTGATCTAGCAAGGCACAGTTTTGAAAAGATCATTCCAACTCATTTTTCAAAACAGGGCGGCTGAGATGTTTGAGTTAAAGCTGAAAAAAAAGGTGACTTCTCAGATGGAAGAAAATAGAAAATCAGTGGAAATCATGAAAAAGCAGTAAGTTTCTTCATTCAATTGCAGCAGCATCAAAAAATATATCTAGGAAATATGACAA
Organism: Boaedon fuliginosus; assembly: GCA_027560395.1. Taxonomy (NCBI): domain Eukaryota; kingdom Metazoa; phylum Chordata; class Lepidosauria; order Squamata; family Lamprophiidae; genus Boaedon; species Boaedon fuliginosus. The sequence continues at coordinate 43,716 of JANHGC010002033.1, forward strand.
ATCTATTTTGTCCTGAGGTGCTCAGTTGGGAAAGGCAGTAAAGATGGATCTTCAGCTTAAAGGCAAAAAGTTTCAGTTTAGTATGTCAATATCATTAATGTCACCCATGTAGCTTTTAATCAGATTGTTCTTTGTGACCAGAAGTATTGGATAGAAATCTTTCTTTCCTAAATTTTGTTTTTATGGCAGCTTTTTCTTCAGCTGTAGCATACACTGTAGTTATCTCATACAATATATTCATGAGATAAAATCTGTGAAATTTGAGACAATTTACAAATACAAACACATATCTATTGTTCTCTTCAGTAGTCCAAAGAAGTCTGCATGTCAAAATCCATATGATAACAACAAAAAACACTTACAACTGGTATGAGTTAAAATCCCCCCTCCCCAATGTCTTCTTAGTGCAAGGATCTTGGTATATGTAAAGATGCTAAATGGGAATTATGGTCTTTGATAACACTTGTCCACAAATACGGAAATGTAGTACATATTATTGGGAACAGAAATAAGCTCCAATTTCATATATCTTGTACTTTAGGCTTCATAGGAAGAATATATGCTCAATTCTACATTAGCAAGCAAGAGAAGCCCACAAAAGAAAGAAAGGAGAGAAATAATACTAGCATAGTCTTTCAAGAAAATCTCCGTTATATTGGTATAAAAACATCCTTGACTTTTTTTGGAGGCAGGAAATTATCTGTTCTTTTGTGATTTTTTTTTTAGGATGGACCTGATTAAACCAAAATTTAAAAACCAAAGTTCCTGCAAAGTACTAGAAGCAGAATCTGATCAGAAATTGGAAGAGGAGGATCCAGGTAAAAACCCTCATTTCCCCCCACAAAACATCTAAGCCTTATTGCTTAGAAAATTTTGAATATCCCAGACCTATTGCAACCTTCTGGCAAGCAAAGTCAATGGGGAAATCAAATCCACTTAACAACCGGATTATTAACTTAACAAACTGTGATGATGCATTTAACAGCCATGGCAAGAAATGTAATAAATTGAGGGAAAATTCACTTAACAAATGTCTCACTTAGCAACATAAATGTTGTGATCAATTAAGGTCATAAGTCGAGGAGTATCTGTATATATCTCCCACATACATATTAAGTATTTGTTTGGTGTGAATGACTGCACTTCTAAAATCTCTTTTGAATAACCCCATTGATTTCTTGAACACATCGGTGTACTTTTCTTAGCAACATAGAAATGGATTGTCTTCTATTTTTTTCAATTTCTCAAACCAGTTTAGAGTCCAGGAATTCCACTGGATTCCAAACATGAAACAGGCTTCTACCAAATTAGTTTTTGAGATAAACCAAGGTCAGCTAGATGCTGATGTAAAGTAAACAAGTATTATATCTGTTTATTTTGAAAATAAACAACACTAAAATTTCATGGGTATTTTGGTAATGATGGTACTTTCAAATTGTGTTGTTGCTGCTATGACTCTATTAGCCACAATGTTTGTGTGATAATGTCATTTGCACATCATTACTTACCCCCTGACCCTATGGATGCCCAAATGTGGTCATGAAATCTGGGAATTCTGCGAACACCAACTTCAACATATCTGGAGAGTGACAAGTTGGGTAAAGTTTCTCTCTTTTTTCTTAAGGCACTTTTTACTGAATTCTTTTTGTCTTTTCTGCAGGAGATGATACCAGCAAGATAGAAAAAGAGAATAAAAAGAATTGGTGGCAGCCATGGGAGACCCATAATTCAGGTAAATTACCTGTGTTTACTAAGAAAAGGTCTATTTACTTGGTGTCCCCTTTGAACAAGAATCTTCCATCTTTTCAACTTGTCCTTCATGGTTTGTTTGATGTTATTGTTTATGCTGTAAAACAATTATTGCTAGGCTTGGAAAAGCATGAACAATGAATTAAATCAGTTGGTTAAAAACATTTTGCAGATCAAAAAGATATATTTGATTCAATAGTCAACTTTTTTTTAAAATTGTAATGCGAAGGACTTACAAAAAATATAGGTGTCATCTTCAGGTACTGCGTATAGCTGTCTTTCATGCAAGTGCTGTAGCTTAACAGTGAAATGTTTGGCTAAACTATTACGGTTTCCCCTCTTTTCTATCTAATTTTCTTCTGATGGGTTGGGCTACAATTGGCTTGAATACAGGGGAGCTGAAGTTAATTCCATCTGCAGGACACAAGGTTAGATAAAAAGCTGTTTTAATTGGTTTTAGTATTTGTGAGTAAGTAATGTGGCAGCAATCTTTGAGGAGAAGAAAACTTGGCTGAAAAATCTGAGTTTTGTCCATGTAGCATATAATTCCATAAGAGGTTTTTAATATCTGGATTTCCTGTCAATTTCAGTGATTCAGAGTGGGAGCTATTGCCTTTTTGATACAGATAGTGAAGATGAAGAAGAACATGAACACCCTGAAAAGAAAAAAAAAGAATTATTTAAAAAGAAAACAGCATGGCAGGTGTGACCAATTTCTGAAGGGGAAAAAAACTGCTGGGGAAGTGATTGAGTGCTTATGAAAATGGCACATAGGCATGTAATTATTTTTAAATGGTAGGAAAAAGTACTCATTCACACTTTGTGGGAATACAATTCTGTATCCTTGACTTACAACACTTCATTTAGCAACCATTCGAAGTTACAATGGCACTGAAAAACATGACTTACATACAGTCCTCGCATTTACAACCATTGCAGCATTCCCATGGTCATGTGATCACTGCAACCCAAATTACAGTATTCCAGGGTCATGTGATGGCCATTTGCAAACTTTCCAGCTGACTTCTGACAAGCAAAGTCAATGGGGAAGTTAGATTCACTTAACTGTGAACCTTACTTAACAACTGCCTCATGTCAATGGCTGACCTCCCTAATGGCTTCAGAAGTAGTTAAACTGGGGAGAGGAACTAGATTCTATTTTCTTTCAGTACATCAATTTTATTCTTTGTTTTGGCTATTTTACAAAACTCAGCATTTTGTTTAAAGGTAGCTAGAAATTCAGGAGACAATTTAACATATTCGACCCCAGGTTAGCCATTGCTTAATAAGATTCTGTCCTCTTTGCAGCTTGCACATGAAGCCTGGATGAGCAATGCAAAATCAGCTCTAAATATGAGACAACAAGATGAAATCAGAAGTCAACAAAATAAAAAGAAGGAGGAAAGAAAAAATGAACAATTGCCAGAGTTTGAAAGAGGTAGGAGTATTTATACACATGCTGTTATTTTCATTAGGTTATACCATGATTGGTTAGAAATGGAAAATACTATATTTTAAAGCAGCCCCCACCACTTATTAATATATTTTGGAAATGTTTACACTTAAAAATAAATTTAAATTCTTATTGATGGAAAGATGAAAACCTCAATAAACCTTGATAGGGGAAATGAGGCGGGGTATAAATATAAATAAATAAATAAATAAATAAACAAATAAACAAACAAATAAATAAATAAATAAAATATACAACCTTGGTCCCTTCATCAAGGGCATTGGACTGAGTCAAAATTCTGGGATGCTGTTCTGATTTTTTAGTGTTTTTTTTGTTTTGTGTGTTTAGCTAATGTCAGTTTGGAATCCTCTGATGAAAATATAGAGATACTGGCTCCTGAAGAGGACTTGGACAAGTCAGGTAATTAATTCCATTGTACAGAAATCATTAGTGTATAAATTAATGAGTCAATCATCTATCTCTCATGTAGGTCACAGCTGAGTATCCATCAGGGTACTCAGCCTTCCAGTCTTGGAAGGGTGGCAAGAAGGCCATGTCATCAAAAGGGGTGGGGCATGAAGCAGGGAAATCCACCAATGAGGATCTGTGCTAATTGCAGTTGAGACAGGACACCTAGGCATTATTCTGTCTAATTTGGGATTCCTTAAGATGTTTTCATTTCCAGTTTATGCATGGGAGACAAGCAACCAAGGGCTACAGTGTACAATGTCCTGCAAATTAAATTTTAATGGGTTTAATTCCACGATGGTGATGGTAGTGACATTTTTATGCTGCTTTGAAGGGACAGATTCTACAGTAAATTTTGAGTCAATAAGCTCCAGCTTACCATATCTACTAACAATAATCATGACTTTCTGATACCAGTTTCTATTTCATTATTATTCCATATGTTTCCAACTTTATTATCTTGTTAATATTATATTGCATGTATAATAGTTTTGGGATTTTAACTGTGATCAAGCAGGTGTAATAAAATTTTCCATGGATATCACATTAAGTGCATTTTTGCACTTCTCATCAGTTGATAGCAATTATTAAAATCATAAGCAAGGGAAGTATTTAATTCTTTCTTCTCCTGGTGAACTCTCCTGGCGAACTCAGGAAAATCTCTTTGTATAAGAAGGATTTCTGGAGAATTGGGAGAAAATCACAGTGACAGTCTCATCTGGCTGTAGTAAACAAACAAATGCCAAGACAAATGGTCAAATGCAATGCGATTTATTTACAATCCATCACTGATGAAGCCTTGTTAAGTGCAAAGTCAGCACGGGGAGCTGCTGCCTCCCAGCGCTCTAAATAGCCACCACTGCCACATCCATGGGCCAGCCCACTCCCGTAACCAGCATCCATAATTCCACTGTCCCCTTGTTCCTGGTGCCACGAATACCCTGCTCTGTGACCTAGCGCCAATCAGCTGTTCTATTTTTGTGTGCCAAGCAGCTGTGAAGATGGGGACTCGCCAGTCAAACAGCATCACTGGCATCAGTGGCTGGGGTGAGAGGTCTGTCGGCAGGGTTGGGATGTCATTGGCGTCAGTGGCTGGTTACCACATGGCGCCTTCACCCCATGCAGGGCTTGTGGGGATTGACAGGTGGCTTCCCTTACTAGGGTTGCACCTGGAAGATATTAAATGGACAACATTAATCATGGCAAACCCTCCTCCAGAGCCCCTGGTTTCAGGGGATATGCTTTATGGAACCTGCGGAGCAATCGCCCAGCATGCACACCCCCTCCAGCCACCCAGGAGGTGTCTGTTGAGGGGTACCCCTTCCACCTCACCAGATACTGTATGTGAACCCTATAAACATGGGAATCCAGTATGTGGTCTGTTTCATACTGATCACCTCAAACAGGCCCAGAAGGCTGTGGTGGATCTGCACATTGGGAGCCTACCACAGGCTTTAGTAAACTACTGTGGAAGACGGGGTGGATACAGCCTAACAGCTGGGCCAACCTAAGTTCCACTGTGACGGGTTTATTACCCGCACAATAGGGAAAGGGCCTAAAAACATAGGTCTCAATTTCTTACATGGTACTATTAACTTAACATATTTGGTCAAGAGATATACTTTGTTCCCCACCTTGAAAGATGCAGGGAGCGTTTTTTAATCTGCCTGGGCTTTATACATTTCGGCAGCTTTAGTCAAGGCTACTTTAACCGCTCTCCATACTTTTTGCATTGTGTTCAACCACTTATCAGTTCGGCAAGGAGGGGAGGGTTCTTGTGGGTACTCTGGAGTGGAATGGAGCAAACCCAGTGCTGCTATGCACCGCATTGTTGTACGCCAACTCTGCAAATGACAGGAATTCTGCCCAGTTAGTTTGTTGGTACGTAACATAACACTAGAGGTAGTGTTCAACCATAGCATTAGCTCTCTCTGCTGCTCCATTGGTGTTGGGTGGAAAGCCAAGCTTAGTCCCTGGGAGGACCCAATCCTCTTGATGAGCTCTCACCAAAAATCTCACCATGAACTGCACTCCTCAGTCTGATATTATCTTACAGGGCCCCATGGAGACAGTAAATGTGGGTAATAAATAATTTAGCTAGTTTCCGAGTGTATGGTAAGCCTGTGCACAGCACAAAATGAGCCTGTTTTGAGAACAGATCAATCACATTCCATATGACCATATGGCTGTTGCTTGCTGGCAGTTCTACAATAAAGTCCATTGCTATGTCCTGCCAAAGGTGTGTTGGGTCCACCACCTCTTGCAACAACCCAGGGGGTTTCCCCACCCAAGGTTTTGAGATTGCACAAATGGGACAGTGTTTTCTTCTCACTAAAGACTGCTTCTAAATCTGCGTAGACTGGGGGCTAAGGGAGGCTCTCCTCACCACCCCCATTGGTCTTACTCTCCCCTCTTCCCAGGACCTTCTCTTGTTGGGGAGGCATAGGGTCCAGTCCTATATACATTTTGCTGTATCCGTCCTCCCACCAGATGCTAGGGGTCCACTTATCCAACCAGGCCAATCCCAGGATGAGAGACCCGGTCATCGTTGGCAATACAACATCATTGGTGCTCCCCCAACTCCAGCTGGACTGGCTTAGTTACATGAGTTGCGGGAACCCCTAACAGAGACCCATCCACCTATTCAAATCTCATGGGTTTAGGTAACAGCCTTACTGGTAAAGCTAACTAATCAGCCACAGTTCTGCTAATCAGACATTGCATACATCCTTTTAGAGTACTTTCCCCCAAAGTAAGTATCAACTTTAGAGAAAGGGTTTTCTTAATGGAATGTAGCAGGATAAGATACTTGGATAAATTTTCTCTCTCTGTAGCTCCACCAGATTAATTAATACTATTTGCATTTTGAAAATCTGAATGTTAAAGAGAAAGATACATTTGATATAACTTCTAAAGTAACTTTCAAATAGCTATATAACTGGAAGTATACCAATGCCAATGAAGTTGTGGTAACTGTTAGAGGACAATTAAAGCAGATCAAAACATGAATATACAAAATACAGAATAAACTAAGCAAATAAATGTCACTGAACCAGAACAGATGCTGTCACTGTTAGAGATCGAAACATTCCCTATATGTGTATGAGTATTCCTGAGAGCAAGATTAGTGAAGCAGTTATTATAACTATAATAATATGAGGGTTATGTCCCAAGCCTTCCAGATTCCTAAAGGGTCTTCAGAATTGGAATGATGTTGGACTTTCAGTTTTTCTCATAGTAAGATGCTTGTTCTCTTCACAACAGAAAGCATTGTGCAAAGAATAATCAACATTATTAAGCTTATCTCCATCTTGATGCATGCATTGATGGATGGTATTATAGACGGCCTTAATTCCCTCGTTAATTTGGACATTGCTGATGCATTGAGAATGGAAAAATATATTCTTTGGCAACAGATGAACAAGGTAAGTTTCCTGGATTTTGAAGTATTGTAGCTTACATTCACTTTATAGAGACTTTGTGTTTTAGTTGCAATTTTAATTTACAAAACTGGATTTGAATTTTATTATTTTTACTGGGCTTAGTTGTATTGTTGCTAGTTGATGTCAACTCATGGTGACTTTGAGTTGTCCCAAATTTATTTATTTTATTTATTATTGCATTTGCTGTCCAGTCCGATGGCCAATCATTGCTGGAGTGACTGCTTTCAGACTGATAGGGGAATTCAGCAAGTATAAATGTAGAATTCATGGGACATTATGGCACTATGGTTGGAAGATATGGTGTTGTGCAATCAATTTAATTTATTATGTTTTTTACTTAGAATTATCAGGAAAAAGATAGGCAGCTGTCTGCATTTCTCAATGTATATTGTAGGCAATGTTAGTTAGCATTGACTAACTACTAATTTCCACTAAATACAGTGGAATGTATTGAAGAGCTTTTCTCTTCACTGGGACTTTCTGCATTTCATGTAATGCATCAATTCCAGATAATACTAATTTATTTTGAGCTTTCATGGACCAAAGCAATTCCATTTAATTCTCCTTTACTGCTCTTTCCACCCAATTAACTGTGCTCTGGATTATTTCTAAAGGGAATTGAGGTTTCAGCAGATATGGTTCTACAACATTACAGATTTGAGAATAATCAGTCAGATTATGGAGAATATAAAGCCAAAGTAATAGGAACTGAGGAAAGCCAAGACAAGATATCTGAATCTCCACCCACTGAGAATACTGAGCCTTCATCTGTTCAACTCAGGTAAGACGCACCCAGTAATTGCCTGCCACAAGGTGGAAACCTCCAGTATTTTTAATTCAGGTTCTTGTAATGTTCCTGTACATTAGGAAATATATTGTGATGTTGAGGAACAGATAAGGTAGATTTATATATATTTGAATCTGTAGTAGTTCTTTTGCCCATTAAAAATCAATGGAACATAACCACAAAGACATTATCTCAACTTTTGTCTTTGACCCTTTAAAGCAGTATTTGTCAACCTCAGTAACTTTAAGATGAGTGCACTTTCAGTTCCCAGAATTCCATAGACAATTCTACTTGACAATTCTGGGATTTGAGGTTCACACATCTTAAAGTTGCCAAGCTTGAGGAATGCTGTCTTTAAAGCAAAGAGTGCTGGCAGTCTTCACACTGCAGGTGTAGGGGAAGGAGAGCTGAAGTGGTCTTTGTAAATGGAAACTTTCAAAGGTCGCTGTCTTTCCAGATAACATGGCTGTTCAAGATCAGTTTGGACTTGGATGGCAGGTATTACTTCTACCAACATATAAAGGGTGTAATGTTGGAAGAAAATCCTTTTGACAGAAAAAGAGCATGCAGACACAGACAGCTGTGGTGCACCAAAATTACATCAAAATGTTGAAATGCACACTGTGATGTCATGGTGCACATCCCTCCATTGCAGGGACGGGTTTCTGAACCGGTTCGAATAATTGCAGGGTTGGCTGAACTGGAAAGAATATCATAGTTCAGTCTATTCACCTGTCCGTTCCAGAAGCGCCGGTTGTGCATGGAACGCTCTGATGCGGCACATTGGGCTCTGCGATCTCACAGCTAGTTAAAACACGCCGC
>JANHGC010002033.1:101107-114308 GCA_027560395.1 Boaedon fuliginosus
ATTTTAATTGTTGTTAGCTGCCTAGAGTTCCCCCTGACTGGGGAAATGAGATGGGGTATAAATCTAATATAAATAAATAAATAAATAAATAAATAAATAAATAAATAAATAAATAAATAAAGCTGAGCTTGTCGGTTAGAATGGTTGGTAGTTCAGCGGTTCAAATCCCTAGTGCCTCCCATTATTTGTCCCAGCTTCTGCCAACCTAGCTGTTTGAAAGCATGTTAAAAATGCAGGTAGAGAAATAGGGACCATCTTTGATGGGAAGGTAGCAACATTTAGTCATGTTGGCCACATGACCACAAAGACGTCTTCCGACAGCGCTGGCTCTTCAGCTTTGAAATGGAGATGAGCACTGCCCCCTAGTATCAGGAACGACTAGCACATATGTGCAAGGGGAACCTTTATCTTTACCTTTTAATAGTCACACACTAGGCTAATAGACTGATATTTTATTTTTTTAAAAACTTTCAATCGAAAGATAAGTGTCCACCATTTGCTTACTAGAAGGTTTCCTCTTGTGGGATCATGCTGGCTAGCAATAATAGAAATATCTTGCACATCAGGAAAGCACCAAGTTGACTAAGTCTCATGTAGATTTTTCATACATCCCAGAAAAGGGAGAGCTGAACAAAAATAACATTGGAGAGCTTTTTCTCAAATATCTAAAGCAGTGGATTGAAAGAAAATGAATTTAAAATGTCAGTAAGAAATCTTTTCCTTCTCTTTTTTTTTCATATATATATATATTCAAAATCAGGCAGAAATAATTGAGAAAATAAGAAAGACCAAGGGGAAATTGCAGAGTTGTTTTATGTAATTCGTGGCATTGTTCATGTTAGTTCTATGAAATTCAGACCAGTGGGACAACTACTAGTCTTTGCTGCAGATATTGATTGCACCCTCTGTGTGTCAGTATTGCTCCACAGAGCCAGGATTTTCAACCACTTCAAAAGAGAGAGAAAGGATTAGAGAGGGGGAGGGGGAGGGGAGGGGGAGAGAGAGAGAAAGAGAAGAGAGAAAGAAAGTGTTTTGGAACACTGGAAGAGTGGGCAAACATGTTACCATTCTAATATACATCTTTAAGTCACCATCCTTATGAAGCTCAAATATTACTATCCTACTTCACTTTCCTAAAGTTACATCATGTCTCCAAGATGTCCTCCCATTTCATTGTCTAATATCCACATTTGTTGTTGTGGCAACAAGATCTCTCCATAGAGTATTAAAAGTATTGGAACAGAAACTTATATCAGCTTTCCTTAAACTGATGCTTTCTGGATGTGCTGGGCTCCCATTCACATCATCATCAGCCAACATGCATGTTGCTCTAGGAAGCCAATCATGAGCTGAGCTATGACTTGTCCCTTAAATCCCTTATTCTCAACTCTGCATATTCTTCCCATCTTTTTATACTTCAGTGCTAGATCTCCCTTTTCTTGAAATAATCTTATAGTTTTGAAGATAAGTGCTTACATTTCATAAGCTGAATTATTTTAGCATTAAAAATGGCAACTTCACTTCCTTCAGTGTGAAAAATTCTAATTCAATAGGATCCTTCCAAATAGTTGCTTCTGTTGCATAAAGATTGGGGCAAATTAACATGCGCTATTAAGGCATTCTCATCAGAGGTGGTATTCAGGCAGTTCCCACAAGTTCGGGAGAACCGGTAGCAATATTTTTGATTGGTTCGGAGAACCGGCAAATACCACCTCTGATTAGCTGACCCCAGCAAATACCACTTCTGATTGGACAACTGCATAGCCATGCCCACCAAGTCACGCCCAAAGAACCAGCAGTAAAAAAATTTGAATCCCACCACTGATTGTCATGCCTCTAGAGCTGATAAGAATTGTTGAACATTTGAAGGGGACACAATTTCTAACTCAGGGGTGTCAAACTGGCAGCCCGTGGCCGGATGCGTCACGCACAGGCCACCCCCACACCAGCTCCATGAACGGAAAAAACATCATGAAACCTCATGCGACTGCAATGTGACACCACGAGTTTGACATCTGTGGTCCATTCCTACAATGGGTGATTTACTCAAGACTGTAATTACCAATATACCTCCTCCACCTTTCCTTTAATAACATGTATCTCATTATGGTTCATCGCATAATTAGTCAGATATTTAGACTGAATTTGGCATTTTTATCCATCTATCAATTCCTTCCCAAGGACCTGTAATAGAGATGTTTTTTAATGATATTGAAGGTATTGTTTCAGGATGTAAGGTGTTCCAATAAAGCCGCCTTTTGCAATTGAATGGTGGTGAATTTGTCAATCCTGACGGTGTTCAAGTGGTGTTCCAGATTTTTTGGGATATCCCAAGGTGCCTATTACTATTAGTACTATCTTTGTTTCTTTTGTCAGTCAATTTGCAGAGTTTTGTATTTTGCTACTTTCTCCCATTTTTTCTCATCCTTTCTGCTCTCTTCAGGTATTGCCATGTCCAACAATAGTTAAGCCTGGATTTTTATGTGACAAGTGTCTGTCTGCTTGAATTTTAAAGTCCCACAACAATTTAGCTCTTCGTTTTCTATGACTTTGTCCATTTTATTGTCCCACCAGTTCTTATTTGCAGGCAAATGATATTTCTTGCAGATATTCCAACGTACCGTTGTTGCTGCTTTATCATGCCATTGATTATATTCACTCTGCACGATCTTTTTGCAGCAGCTGTTTCTTTAGCTTCTTTGCAGAGGCAACATTTGCTGTATATTGCTATCTTTTCAATTCTGGCTTGGTATGTATTTGTCCTTAAGGTTTGGTCTTGTGCAGCTAGAATTAACCCTTCTGTCCCTTTCTTCAGTTTTCCTCTTCTTAATCATTGTCGTTATTATCTGCTTTGCCTGCTATTTTTTACATACTGGCCATGTAATACTTTGTCTTGCCATGTCTCTTTTCTAGTCTTCATTTGGTCTTTCTTGTAGACCAGTTTGGTCTCTTCAGTACTCAGTGAGCCTTCATGCTATACTAGCTTCAGGTGCATCTTCACTGTCCTTCAGATATTCTTTCAATGCCCTTTTTAATTCTTCACCTGCTTGCAACATTCCACAGCCCACCTATTTTCCTTGTAAATGTTGACATCACTCTGTGGATGAAGGACATGATTCATTGTCATTGGGTTTTAGTTCTGCTTGAGTCCAACCCACTATTTCAGCTTTGTTATCTGTATATTTAATTGCCCAGGTGTTAATTAGCCTGATGGTATTTCCTCCACTGGGTTTGGATTCTAAGATCTTCACTCTCAGGATATATTCACTTTTAACCTTCCTCTTGATTTTAGTGTGGTTGATGTTGTCAACTTAATGGGTGCCCAGGTATTTAGAGTGATCGTCTTCATCAAAACTCTTGATATATTTCTATATAGCATCTTGTTTCCTTCAATTTTCATTATTTTTCTCCCTGTTGATGGTGAAGGTGGCACACTTGACCAGTCCAAATTCCACTGCAAAATTTTGGCTGTATATTCAGATGCTGTTGAGCAGGGTTTCTATTTCAGACGATGTTTTTTTCATTCAGCTTCAAATTGTTCATCTGACAGAGGTGTGACAGCTTGGCAGATGTTTCTGATGTTTGATAGCCGTGGCTTGACTTGTTCAATATTGTTGACAGAGAAATCAGTGCAATGATAAACAATAGTGGTGATACTGAGTCCTCTTGAAAAATTCCTCTCTTGATATTAAACTCTTCCAGTCTATCATCACTGACTAGCAACTATGTCTTCCATTGTGCCATTGGTCTTTGCATAAAGTTTCTGATGTTTCTGATGGTGCTGATCTTTTGTTCCTCTGCGGTTTGGGAAGTGGTTTGAGCAGTGTCCTTTCTGCTCAGGTGAAAGAGCTTGTTTTCAACTAGTTCAGGGGTTTCAAACTGGATTTCTCCAAGGGCTGGAGCAGCATTGTAGTTCTCCTCTGCAGGCTGGCCAGGGTAGAAGGGGGAGATGGGACTGATGCCTCCTGCGGCACCCTACCGGCCAAAATGCCCTCCATGCCCCATTTTCACTAGCAGAGGCACCGCAGGCCACTATTGCTATTTCCAGGTTGGCCCCATGGGCCAGATCCAGCCTGACACCCCTGAACTAAATGCTGTTGATGTAGGGATTGCCTCAGCTTCCATACCAGTTAGCAATTTGAAAATTGTTGGTAAGTTTGTAATTGGCCTGGACTTGTCTGGTAATGCCCTTTTTGTTGAATCTTTCATTATCAGACAGGCGTTACCAGATGGTAACCAATCTTCAATTTCATCTTCTCCTTGTGGTATGTTGTTGGACTGCTTGGCAATGAGTGGGTGTAGACCAGTCAGATTTTTAACCACAAACCATGCAGTTCATGTTCACCTGGCACTGACCAATTCTTGATCTTTTTTGCCCTTTCTTTCCACTATTCTGTTGTTATTGTTAGTTCTTTCAGCTTCTTATCTACCTCCTTTATTGAACCTGCCTTCTTGTTACAGTTCTTTGGATTGTCCCTTGGCAATGTTTAGCATTGCACTGTTACTTTTTTTTTTTCCTCTGGTGTTGACGGCTTCACTGCAGTCTCCATAGATGGACTGATATGATCGTTACTGCCATTTAACAGATCTGCCTTCCCACGTCTATTTGGTCAGCCCCTTTTCTAATTGCCATGGTTTACTCTACTTGACTCATTATGGGCAATGTGTTGCGTATCACCTTGAGAATTTTCTGAAAGTAACGCCACTGTGCTTTTCATATAATGTAGAAATTCAATGGAGCAAAACTTTGTAGATGCTACTTTGTGAATACTCCTTTTTTTAAAAAAAAATCTTGCTCACTATACCTGACTGATCTGGGGATCTAAAAAGAGGAAGGACTCCAGGTCTTTATATATAAACCAACCTTTTTAAAAAATATACATCCGTTTCATAGCATGTCTGGATGCTTACGAACTGAGTATAGAGATTAATACAGGCTTGATTAATAACTTGGATGGATAATTCCTGACTGGACATATTGGTAAGTGTTCAGCTGAATGGTTGGCTACTGTATCTACTATATAGAGTTTTTTACTTGGGGAACAGAAAAGCACATCTAAGAAATACCTATAGTTTGGGAGCATAAATAAACATTGTGGTTGCTACAAATTGTGGCCTAGCCTAAGTAGGCTTCAAATTTGTCACAAAAGCAAAGTTTCCCTAACTATTATGTTTTCAAAAATATATAATGATTACGATAGAATAATCTTTTGGAGTTATATTAAGAACTGATGCCTTGGAACTGTATGCTGATGAAGGAAAAATATATATTCAGTTATCTAGTATTTGACTGTGCAGCTAGATCTTATGCATTTCTACCTAGAAGCAAATCCAACTGGTTTTCTTGGCGGTTATTCCCTGGAAAAAATGAATAGCATGTATGCAGGACTTTGCTATATTCATTTTGATTTGCATATCTTTTTTTGCTGACAAAAAAAATTACATGAATTGTATTCACTAACTTGCATAAAATTCCTACTAGGATTATTATTGCCCCAGGCTTCATTCCCATTTTCTGAATCTTTTCTGAGCACTGTGTGGTAAATGGCCCCTGAGTCCTTAATGTATTCATTCCTTCATTTTCAGATCAGCTTCCTGTCATCTCGCTCTCCACGTGTTTTGTTTCTCTTCTCTGCAATTAGTAGAAGCTACCAAACAGAGGGAGACTTTGGTCTTGTCCTTGCAACCAGGATTGTCAAGACACTATTTCAAACCTTTAATTGAGCCCGGATCATAAAGAGCTAAAAAGTAATGATCTGTTTTGATATTTCAGGCCAGAAACCTCTAAAATTGAAATAGAACTTGGTTCCATCTCAGCCATAAATGTTAATTGTGTATGGATGATGCCTTGAAATCATGATTAGCAAAGCAAATCCCAGCCTGATGTTCTGTTGAAGTCACCATCTTTATAGCCAGACAAAGGGAACACCCAGGCAAGGACGCCTCTATTCCCACCCACCCCACCCCAATACAGTTACAGAACAATTACACGATAAATATATTCCAAACACACATAAATTAAGCAGCACAGTTTTACCAGAGCACTAGCCCAAGTAGAGTCCTTCTTTCCTAAAAGTTTATGAGCAGGAGAAGAGCACCAGACTAATTTTGATGGTCTAGTCTAGAGCCAGTTCCTGGAAGCTCTCACTGTCTTTCTTCTGGAGCTCAGCCACATCTGCTCATAGCAGCACATTCCTCTCCCTGTGAGTGGCATTCTCCACTTCCTCCTCTTCTTCTGAGCCCGAGGGGTCTGAGCTGAAGCTGAAGGTGTCGGCATCACGGTGCAGGAATTGCACACTGGCCCTGTGTTTCTTACATTCGTCACCACAGCTCTCATCTTCGTCCTCTTCCCCTCGCGCCTCTCCAGGCAGCAGTTTCTCTGGGACCTTGCTGGCCACTCTCTGCTTCTCCACCTCAGCCTGGGTTACCTGCTCCTTGGCCTTCCGACTTCGCTTCCACTTCATCCTGCGGTTCTGGAACCAGATTTTCACCTGAAAGAAATGAACAGGCAAAGGTTGACCACATGACAATGACCCTTCAGCAGTCTCCCAGCTTCTATACTATCCTTGGGAAGCACAGGTCAAGGGTGAAAAACTGCCCTCTCTGCAACTTAGCTGCCAATGACTTTAAAAAACCTCAATCTTGGTCCAGTATGTTAACCACTCCCCCTGCAGAGACCAATGGACAAAAAAGTACCGATACTTATTCTATTACTTGTAAAACAGCTGCTTTGGGTTGGTTTCTGCAGCCCATAAAAATCTCTCTGCAAAACGGCCTTGGAGTTTCATTTATTTATTTATTTTATTTTATTTTATTTATATGCCACCCAACTCCCACAGGACTCAGGGCGGCTCACAACATAAAAAATATAATAAAATTGATATAAATAGCTCAAACATTAAAAAAGTTAAAAAAACATAACAAACACTCAGTCATACAGTTCATATATCCATACAGGAGGAATTAGTGGCCCCAGGCCTGCTGGCACAGCCAGATCTTAATGGCCTGGCGAAAGGCTAATAGGGTGGGGACAGTCCGGATCGCCAAGGGAAGCTGGTTCCAGAGGGTCGGTGCCGCCACAGAGAAGGCTTTCCCTCGCGGGCCCACCAAATGGCATTGCTTGGCTGACGGAACCTGTAGGAGGTAAACTCTGTGGGATCTAACAGGGCGCTGGGAGGCTTATGGCGGAAGGAGACGGTCTTGAAAGTACTCTGGTCCTAAGCCATGTAGGGCTTTAAAGGTCATAACCAACACCTTGAATTGCACCTGGAAAGCTATTGGAAGCCAGTGCAGCTCGTGGAGGAGAGGTGTTACATGGGTCTATTGAGGTACACCCTTAATCACTCACGCGACTGCATTCTGGACCAATTGAAGCTTCCGAATGTTCCTGAAGGGTAGCCTCAAGTAGAGTGCATTGCCGTAATCTAACCACAAAGTGATGAGGGTATGAGTGACTGTGAGGAGAGCTTCCTGATCCAGGAAAGGGCACAACTGGTGCACCAGGCATACCTGTGCAAAAGTTCCCCTGGCCACAGCTGCCAAATGATGTTCCAACTTCAGCTGTGGATCCAGGAGAACTCCCAAGTTGCATACCCGTTCTGAGGGGGTCAATCTCTCTCCACCCAGAACTAAAGATGGAATCACATGGAGGCAATACCCAAAGCCACTCAGTCTTGTCAGGGTTGAGTCTGAGCCTGTTGGTCCCCATCCAGATCCGCCTCCAGGCACCAGGACATCACCTCAACGGCATCGCAAGTGCGGCTAGGGGCAGAAATATATAATTGGATATCATCAATGTAGTGGTGATACCATACCCGGTGCCATCGGATGATCTCACCTAGCAGTTTCATGTAAATACTATAGTATATTTTAAAGAATTGTACAAGTTGTAAAATTGTAAAAAGCAAATTCACATTTGACTATTTCATGGAGTTAGTTAGATATGTATTCTTGAATGTTTTTAGAACTATAACTCTCAACACCACTTTTTAATTTTAGATTCTGCCCTGAACATTGGAAGATGAAAATTAAGTAAATAAATATTGCCAGTTTTTACTACTATTTTTCCAGTACGCATGCATATGTGATCACATTCTTTATATACTTACTTCTTCTATACCATCAATCCACTTGGGAGGCAACCTCTTAGATACACAGACAGCTGCTTCAGGATCTAAACTGATACCTGATACCAGCGCCATGCGATCATCTGCAAGCTGGAGAAAAATAGAAGAAAGGTGTTTAGACTGTTGTGAATCAAAATGACAGAGCTTCCAGATTCAGAGGAAAATAACTTGAGCATTTAGGGCTCAAGTTTAATGGTTTTCTGATTCTTTGCAACTCTTGAGATTTCTTGGACACTAACCAAGATTCTCTGGTGAGAAATCTGGTTATTTATTTATTTATATACAAGGTTGACTTGTATAAATACAAGGTTGGCTTCCATCCTTCTGCGGTGGGTAAAATGAGGACCCAAATTTTGGGGGGCAATATGCTGATTCTGTAAATCGCTTAGAGAGGACTGTAGGTCTAAGTGCTATTGCTATATTCCCACCTTTTTTGACAAACAACTCAAGGCAACAAAGATATCCAACGCAGCTTCCTCCACCTATTTTCTTCCCCAACAACTCTGTGTGGTAGGTTTGGCTGAGAGCGAGAGTGACTGGCCCAAAGTCACCCAGCTGGCTTTGGTGGCTAAGGAAGGGCTAGGATTCACAGTCTCCCAGTTTCTAATCTGGTGCTTTAACCAGTAGACCAAACTGACCCTGTAACTATAATGAGAAATAAGTGGTGAAGTCTGACCATTGTTACAGTACTCTGTTTTAATTTAGATTTGCAAAGGAGAGTTGAATGTATTTCTTGAGATAGTCATGTAAGACAATTATAAAAACTAGACCAATATATTTGCAAACAAACACGCATCTCGTATCTCCTCTTCAGAACTCTGCACTTTGCAGGGGTTCTATGGCAGAAATCACAGACAAGCTGATGCACCAAGTTCTCTCAGGTTTAAAGGAAAACCACTGGCTTAAGGGAAAGGCTGTGGCTCTCTACATAATACCTAAAATATTTCAACTTATGACTCATTCATACCGTTTTGACAAACAAATTCCCAGGCCAAGCTTCATTTCACACTGATGTTAAATACGCTGCATATAAATGCAGAGTTTTACTTAAAGCAGGAGCCAAATTTGAAAAAGGAAATGTAGATAAGCAGGAAAAGCAGATGCACAAGGAAAACAAAGGGCTTGAAGAATTTAGGGCAAATGGAAGGCTCACGCAGCAATTTGATAAAGCAAAATTATGTTCTGGACCCCTTCAAAAAGTTACAAAAAAAACAAAATAGCTTGTGTGAAATTATTTCAGCTTTTGTTGTTTTCTACATTACTTTCCAAACATACACTTGCTTTTTATCTAAGTGAAGTGAGGTTAATACCTGATAAATTATTTTGGGCCAAGTTGGTAACTATTAAAAGAACAACTTTATTTTACTATTTTCTTTTCGAAGACCAAGGAACATATTATGTCCCAGCCTAGCTGTCTATCCATTGTCAACACATCAAAAAGCTCTTTGAAGATAGGTATAAATACCTCCATCCTGGCTTAAACCAAGATTGAGTTTGAAGCAAATTCCGTATTTGATACAACACGCTTAACCTTTGGAATGATGGGGGTCTTAAAAAGCGCAAATCTAGGAGACTGGGTTGGACTTACACATTGGACTTGGCCAAAATGTGGGTTGGCAAAGCACGTTGAAAGAATCCAGTCAGTATATTTAGCGAACTGTATGTTTCGGCTTGTTGGGCAAAACCATCCTACTATAATTTATTTAGCAAGTCATGGTTTAATAAATAACAACTTAGCTGGATATGCGGAGTAAGCTACGGAGAATGAAACCGAAACCCAAAGAGCATAAGTGGGGAAAAACAGGACAGAGGGAGTTGGTTTTGGGCATCCATTCCAAATTAATCTTTAGGTCTGAGAATTTAGCTAGCCCTGGGCCTGTTCTTCCACTTAACATCCAGGCAACGTCTGCTTATTAAGGACAAGTAGCTGCTGGCTGCCTCTCACAATTCAACCCATGAAAGGGTATTGTTATAGCAGGAAGCTATATAAAAATTTACAGTTGGCTTTATAATTAACGGAAGTGCTAGGCTTGATATATTAAAATTATTTATAGCTTAAAACCTCTTTTGTTCAGACCTTGTTAGCTCCTGGTTTGAGAAAATGTTGCTTAAGGAACTCCTAAAGCAATCCACCATGTTAGACAGGATGGCTCATCTGCAGTGGCAGCTCTGTTTTTAAAAGTGGCAGCTCTGTTTTTAAAAGGTCTTCCGAGCGATATATTTAAGCCTAAAAACCTACCTGCCAAGTCAAACTCTACCTTTCTTTCATTTCCAGGTAAACATTCCACTTAAGACATTTTGGCATTGTGAGGCTTTAGTCCTTTCTAGAAAAAGGAAATGGCAATTACGCTGAAGCTAAGCTAATAAAAAGTGTATTTCTATGTATCCAGAGCTTTAAAAGCTAATGGAAAAAGGGAAACGTTTGGGGCAACAGTCAGCTCCAGTTTTTGTTCTTCTACTCCTGTAAATATAAATGTCTGGATAAACAGCAAATGTTCACATCCTCCTGTGCCGATGGCATTTTACATAGTTGGGACAGGAGTGCAAGGAAGCAGCAAAATTGATAATAACTGAGCTAGTTCTGCCCTGGGGAAGAATTGTCTGGATTCCTAAATATGTGGTTGCAGGGTTCACCTAGGTTATGTTGGTTTCCTGGTATAGCCACAGGGAGTAGTCACAGGTCTTGCGTAGAGCCTGGCCCAGAGGGCAAGTATTATTCCCAGCCCTTGCTCCCTCTTCACCTGGGGCAAAGCTACAAAATTGTTATTTCTGTTAAGATTTCTACTAAGGCATCGGCGTGGAACAGTACACTCAGAAGACTTAAATGTATTAATATACCAGGCAATCAGCTTTCTACTCTCCTCAACCTAAACATTCTGAGAAATACTCAGACTGCAGTGCTTCACACAACTCTCAGGAGGAGAAAAAAAACATCACATTATCTCCCAAGTAGAAGGCAAGTAAGCACATAACTGAACTGACAGATGTACTGCCTTAATAGCAAGCATGCTAGTTAAGCCATGCGCATTCGCTAGAGAGGCGTTTAGGATTATCACTGTAAAATCTGGGAAATCAACTTAGAAAACCAGACTGAACCAGTCTTAACTTTCCCCTACTAGAAATTTTAATTTGTTATATGGGTTTAGCAAACGTAACAGTAAGACTCGCTACAAAAAGCCCATTCTTGCATTATATCACTAATCACTCTGAGCTATAATATTTCAGAGAAGGAGGTTGTGATAAAATACAGTGGTTATCCAACCTTTTGGATTGACCGGGCCACGCTGAGCAAAAAGGAATTCTCTGGGCTGCATATATAATATGTGGAACAACTTGCCTCCAGATGTTGTGAATGCTACAAGGTTTTTAAGAAGAAATGGTATAGGGTTTCCTGCCTGACCAGGGGGTTGGACTAGAAGACCTCCAAGGTCCCTTCCAACTCTGTTATTCTATATTCCAGTTATTTTGTATTGTATTTCTAGTTGTATTGTTTTATTGGGTGTTATATAATCTATTATTATCATTATCTCTTTTATTCATTAAACATGAAACTCTCAACATTTACAAATGTATCACAGGAGTCATTGACGGGCACTGATGGTTGATATTGGTTGCTGCCAGCATCCTAGGCATCTGGTATTATCATTATTATTATCATCATCATTATTATCATTATTATTACTATTATTATTATTTTGTGAGGCCCACATTACTAGCTGCAGGGCTGCATTCGATCCATGAGCCATAGATTGGATATACCTGGTTTAAACAGTAATATTTTAAATCCTGGCCACTTAAAATATCCACGCATATTACGGTATGTGAGGAAATGAGGTAAACCAGAGACAAATTCCAGATGACTATTTGCAAATCAGGCTTCTGGTTTCTCTTTGGAAAACCCTCCAGGAAAAATAACCCTAAGTTAAATGCAGTAGTTGCCTTGCCAGAACAAGGCAACTTCGAATGACATTTTATTTGAAAGAACAGATTAGACAAACAGCACTATACCTCATCCAGCTCCTGAGATGGTTTGTTGATCACATCAGCCCATCCATATAGAGACAGCAAAAAATTTTAAGAGAGGGAAACAAAAAGAACAGGACAGAGCACAGGGTACAGTCAGTTGAAGGAATGCAAGTATTTTATTGATCAACATTGGCAGATTATCACAGAAATCAAAACAGTCTTTTAAAGCAGTATCAGTTTTCAAGTGGATTTGGCTTTCGGCCTTGGGGGAATAGCTGCATATTGTATTTTCCTTTCAATATATTTCTAATCATGTTCTTGATCTGTAAAGAAATGCACATTTTAGGCGCTTTACATAACAAACTTTTCAAAAGTTCATTAAGGAAATAATAAGAAAACCAAGGCAGACTCTCACAAACAGTTATAAATTGCTATCTCTTAATATGATAGTGGATCCAGAATTTTCTACTTAATCTAGCCATTAAAAGAAATCATTCAATCCAAACTTGTTCACTGAATCCTAGTTTAGAGGATCTGATTCCAACTTAATTCAGTTACGTGACACTTGAAAATAACACAACTATTTATTTACCTATGTAACTGATATGCCACCCATCTTGCCCAAGCGACTCTAAGGTGGCTGACAAGTATTCAATTAAAATGCACTATCAACATTAAAACAATAAATAGGGATCTTAAATTTAGGATTTAAACTAGGTAGCCATGAGATATTAAAAAAGAATCCATTGGCTTATGTACGTATGACAACAGGAAAAAATGTGAAAGATTACATGCAGATCATTCATTACAGAAAGGCTGTATTTGCAATATTCATCAACCAATCTCTAAATTGGATTAGTTTCAGAATCAAATGTGGCCAGGTTGAAGCCAAAAGAATCCTGACATTCAGTGCTGTTCCTATTTTTAAGAAGGCTTCTCTACAGAGAATTGCACTAATGGATTTCCCAATTAAGAGCCTCGGTGGCGCCAGGGGTTTAATGCAGCCCTGTAGTTTCTGCTGGTTGTCAGATTGAATCCCAGCAGGCTCAAGGTCGACTCAGCCTTCCATCCTTCTCAAGGTCGGTAGAATGAGGACCCAGATTGTTTGG
>JANHGC010002034.1:46375-56738 GCA_027560395.1 Boaedon fuliginosus
TATCTATCTATCATGTATATAATATATTTCTGTGACATTATATTCTGGAAATACCACTGCACATTATTCTGATCTCTCTCTCCCTCCCCCGCCTCTATATATGGTCTCTTGGGTTTCTTCCTGTGTAGTCGTTGGTGTATCTTGGCAATGTTTCCAATAGTATATACTGTATATACTGTATATACTCTGTGTGTGTGTGTGTGTGTGTGTGTGTACAGCATTGCTCACAGAAGCACGAAGCGGAAGGTACCAGCCTGAAGACCAGCCTGAGGTACCAGCCTGAAGATGACGAGTGCGACCTCATCGAAACGTTGCCAAGATACTTCCAATTTTACGTGGGAGAAAACCAGAATAACCAAAGATTTACATACAAACACCCGCAAAAACCTCAGAAAACAAATATATATCTAGCCTGAGAGCCTAGATTAATATCTGGCCCCATCTTCAATACTTCGGCATGTATCTTTCCTATGTGAAATACATCCTCTCCTGTTTTATGCAATTTTATAGAGAACTGATTTTTCAGACCTTGGTTTTGTAACACCAGGGAAAAACAAGGTTCAGTTAAAATGGGAAAGTAAAGGAATATCCTGGAAGAAGACAGTGTTAAGCCACTCCCTTAATCATTGCCAAGGATTGGGAGAGTTGAACTTAATTCAGAGGAGACTTTACCCTTACAATTCATATTTGCTCACTTTAGCTTTATTTGACCACAGAGATGTGTCAGGATGTATCCAGAACATTCTGCAGTATGTGCATTAGTTGAGATGGTCCTGCGCATCTGATACAGAATGACTGCTTGCACTATGAGATGCTGTAAATTCAGTCTTGGATCAGGCAGGGGATGCAAAGGTCACCATCCCTGTGTTGACAAAATCTGAAATATGTGTATGGTCGTTCTTTATGCCTGAAGGATGAATTATTCAATATTCATCAATCAATTTTCATGATAGTTCGCCAATAAGAATCTCTCAAGTATATGCTTCTAGGTGAAGGTTTGATAAGAGCGAAATCCCTCTTGTGTGGTATTTCAGATTGGCACACCTCTTTTTTTCAAGGATTCCAAGTAAAAGTCAAGTACAATAGACTACACATTCTGAAACATCCTACGCTATCTAGGTGAGGAATTCTTAGCCCTTCTACAAGGGCATCTCCCTTCAGCACAACTCTAGGAAAATGGAAAGGAAGGGGCTCCAACATCCAATCTTGAACCCAATGGGCAGCTGTAGAACAGTACAATCCTGCATGTGGGGAAGGTTGAATAAGAAATTCCTTATTAAGCCATTGAAGCCAAATCACTAGATGTACAGGAGGAACACAAGGGAAACAAAGTAAGGCAACAACCACAATCAAATACCTCCAAATAAAATATTGTCACACAGCCAGGTCACATTAGCAGCTACCTCCTTGGATATATATTGGGATTCAGGATATATTCAGAATTTATGATAGAGGTTGAAGAACAACTACCGTATCTGGTTGTCCAGTTCAAATGTGGTTATACAGGTCATTTTTAACATTTATTTATTTATTTATTTATTTATTTATTTATTTATTTATTTATTTATTTATCTTTCTTTCTCTCTCCCTCCCTTCCTTTTTTAAGGATAATACCCTCAGTTTTGCTGGATGTGGAAGATATTGTATATTTGGGAAGATTATTGCTTTGCCCGGTCAGGCAAAATGTTCCAGTTTTAATGTCCTGGGTGTAGATGGCACATCAGAATATTAAAAAGGTAAACCTATTTCATTACAACCTTTGGTTGAATGCTAGAAGTATTGACACGTTTTCACCAATTGTGCCATTGTATGAAAAATATTACTGGATATCAGAGAGGCTGTTTTAGAAAACAGAAGATGAATTCTGTCTATTCAGTCTTCTCAGCATGGAAACAACCTATCATATGCTTTAGGATATACTGTTGTAGCGTTCCAAAGCTTGGGGTTTATCACACATAGTTAATTTTTTTTCCTTCTCATGCTGTGACTGAAGGGAAACTTCATAATATTAATTTTTTCCATCATTTCAAAAAATGACTAAAACAGACCCAGGACAATAGACTAGAAGCTTTTAGAAACATTGATCTGCAGATGAATAACAGCAGGCCAAGAATTACTGTCTACTGGAGTTTTCCCTTCCAGTTCAGCATTGCTGCTGTGAGAAGCTTGATCTAATATTTCGTTCACTTATGTAACTTAGGAATAAAAAAGGAAGATGGTATTTGAGATGGCTGTGATTTGAAAAGATTGATAATATTAAGAACATTTATTTTCCCTTGCTATCCACTAGCTTTTATTTGCTGTTTCACTGTAACAAAGCTCAAGATCTTGCCTTACTGAAAACCCATCTACAGAAATGGCCAAGAAATTAGTTTGTTTCACCATGGGATTTATGCAGGAAAACATACTGATAGTGAGCATAAGGATAAATTGAAAGGCTAGTGCTTCTTTGCCCTCATTCTTCTTGCTTCCATCTTGCAATGAGAATTGTGAGTCAGAGGACAAAGGAGAATAGCAGCTCTTATATCTGTTACATAAATATTTTGTGAGATACAATATTTTTTATTTTTTTTAAAAACCTTGTAATTTTAATTGGTTCTAAACATATGGTATCAACCATAATTTGGGTTAAATGGAAGAGAGGACTACCACTCAAGAACCAATCAAAAGTTAGCAAGAACAGATCTCTAGACAAGACAAATTCACAAGGAAGCACTGGTGAATGCCCAGACTACCTGAGCTCTTTTTTGCATTTAAAGGTGCAAGGTGAGAGAATATTAGACGATGGTGACCAACCAATTCCTCTTTTATGATAGTACAATTCAGGAGTTATTTGTTATATAAAGATTTTCGATTACCTTCCATATTGCATGGGAGAACAGAGGTGATAGTCATGCCTGTTTAAATATCCTGCAAACTTTGGCACAAGGGAGCTATTTTAAACCATGGTATTTACCGCACATGTTGAAACAAATCCATTGTGCTATCATTGCAGAAAGGAGGATGGACATTTGTAACTGCAGTAAAAATGAAGTAGAATACTTATAAAGCTTCCTAGAGAAGGTTAAAAAAAATACTTCCTTCTTTGTCAGAAGCATCAGTTATAAATGTGTGCAAGAAAGCAACCAGGCTCAAAAAGCACCAGAGACCACATAGTTCAACCCTGAACTACAAATATTCTCTAAGTTGTCACTCTGTTCCAACAATATTTTAAAATGCAAAATTGAAATGCAAACAAAAATGTTGTGGCCCCTTAAAAAACTAGCAAATAACCTGGATGCAGGGAGCATAATCTGCATCCATGGGGAGAGAAACCTAGCATCCCCTAGGCCTTATTACTTGCTATCTCTTATAAAAACAAAGGGTATCTTGCAACACAAAGTGTTTTCCTTTTGTCTGGCTACTGAAGCTAAGCAAATCCTGCTTAGGACAAATATCTCTGGGTAGCTGTCAAACCACCATCTCCCCCGCCCCCCCACTCTAGATCAGCAAGGGCCAAAATCATTTCCTGGTCCATTTTTCTCAAAAAGCCATTTTGCTTTAATCTGCCTTTTCCAAATGCTAAGTTTAATGAGAACTTCAGGCACTTCTCCAGCAAAAATACGTTGTTGGCTCTCTTTCTCTCTTCCCCCCCCCCTCCCCACACACTTTTATTTCCCTTTTCCCTTTTCTGTGTTTTTCCCCCTTCCCCTCCCTGTAAACCTCAGTATCTATGTATTCAATTCAAATGTATTTCAAATAAGCAGCAAGCTTGGACACTATTGAAACACTGCTGGAGAACGGCTGAAATAATAGGTGTATTCGCCAAGGAAAGCTGCTTTTCTTTTCAAGTTGACTGTATGCATTATTGCAGCTTCTCCTGATAATGGCTCATTTAATGGTAGGGCCAAGATGCAATCAATCTTTTCTGTCTCTCACTCACTCACTTTTTATCACCACCCTTACTGGGGAGTACGCTGCTTGGCTGCAAGTACTCACCTAGCAAGATTGGAGCTGCTAAAGTTCACCTGGGGTGGAGTAGCTGCTACTCCTTAACCTCAATGTCCTTGGGGAAGGGGCAAGAAGGCTGGGAAAATGGGAGCTTTTCCTAATGCAGTTGAGAGAGATCCTGGGTGAGTCTGAAGAGAGCAGCTTCGCCTTCCTCTGTAATTAGACCCTCGCTGAACTCTTTACAGTTGACTTAAGTTACTTGGAGGAGCCTCTCTGCTGGGGCTCCCTGATTGGCTCCCCACCCTCATTGATGAACCACAGCATCCATTTCCTCTGTACAATAAAGGAGGAGGGGTTGAGGGGGAGCAAGATTAGTAAAAGTTCACTTGATCACAATGAAAAGGCTGATCATTAAAGGGCAATGCAAGCCAGATGTAAAAGCAATGTCTGGAGAGACACAGGCAGGCAATCTGTAGCTCTGGCCCAGTTGGGAACGCCCCCTTCTTTCCAGCCAAGTAGGGAGGTGGCTCCTTGTTTTCTGGGGTGGGAGATTGGGAGAGAGGAGGAGGACTAGAGGAAGATGGCAAAGAGGGCGAGGCCTTACTGTTAGGAAAAGAGAAATAGCTGGTGTTGGGTGCTAATGAATGGAGGGCATCAGTGAGTTGTTGGAGGACGGAATGCTGCCCCCTTCCTAGCCTGTCCGCTAAGGTTTTAATCAAGTCAACTCTCCCACCTAACCATAGAGCTCCAACAGCTCCTCAGTCGACTTGTTCTCACTTCAGATTTAGCCCTCTTTCAAAATTCTACAGATTTCAAGCTACAAACTTGCTATCCAAACCATTCCATCAATAAGCTGGTGCAGAGTGAGAAAGTTGCCCAAGAAAGCAGAAATATTCTGCTTTATCAAGCAAGGCAGCTGAGCTGACCCATTCGGTTGCCCAGTCTGCTAGCAAGCTTGTTTTAAGGATGGGTTTAGCGACTGTGCTAAATTCCTGATTATAACAAGCCCCCCCACGACACCTCATCACGGGGTCTAGGAGCTACATAGTATGTTCGAAAGATTCTCTCTCTGCTGCTTCACTGGCCAACCTCTGTTCCTAGTCAACTACTGCTGAAGATTAGGCTTGCCTCAATCCTGTTTGTCTTCTGGAAGAGATTAAAACAGCTTTTCTGGAGGGCCTTCTTAATTGATTAGGATAGTGCCATAGGAATTGTTTATACCAGAGGTCCTTAAATTCTCTGGGTCATTGACCCCTTGATGAAATTTCAGATTGTTGATTAACTCCCAAACATTTATTATATGAAAATAATTTAATACTATTATAATAGCATGTAATAGTAGTATGAGTAACGATGACCATTTGGATAATCCCACTGACCTCTGGGCATTTGATATTGACTGCTTTGGAGAGCCTTGGTTTGTACCCTGCAGATTGAACAAAAATATGAAGGTTCATTATTATTGTAGGCATTATAATTATATTGTACTATGGATGTTTATTCCTTAAAAACAGCCAAGAGTCTCCTGACTGCAACAATCTACAAAGAAACCAATAGACAGCACATCTGATAAGGCATCATAATCACCATATAAAGTACTTTTAGAAATTTGGGAGTTGAAGTCAAAATACAACTGGAGGATATAAGATTGGGAAAGGCTACCTTAAGACAAAGCCATGAAGCATGTAAAGGCAAACGCATGTCTGCCATGAAGTGCCCACTTTGCCCAATCAGTAGGCAACACGTTAAACTCATCCCCAAACAAAGTTACCATATTCTCTCACATATCACCATCTGGCATTTTTAGGTCAAAAGTACTCCAAAGCCATGGAACAGAAAACTCCATAGGTACCTTTCCTGCTTCTTGACTGTGAAAATGTACTAGAATAATTAACAACAGTGCTGCCAATATTGTGATACTCAGAACCATCAGCAGCCCCACTATTGGTTCTGCAGCCATAAGATCCAATATAACCACCAGTCATACAGGATCCCATGGCTGGACAACCAGCCCAGTTTGGAGAAGTTAAGTACACAAAATCTTTGATTTACAACAGTTCAGTTAGTGACCGTTTAAAGTTACAACAGTGCTGAAGAAAGTGACTTATGTCCATTTTTCACGTATGAATATTGTAGCATCCCCGTGGTCATGTGATTTACATTTGGATGCTTGACAACTGATTCATTTTTATGACAGTGTCCCATGGTCACATGATCACCTTTTGCGATCTTCTGGCAAGCAAAGTCAATGGGGAAGACAGATTCACTTAACAACCGTGTTACTAATTTAACAACTGCAGTGATTTACTTAACAACTGTGACAAGAAATGTCATGATTCACTTATCAAATGTTTCACTTAGCAACAAAAATTGGGGACTCAATTGTAGTAAGTTGAGGACTAGTTGTGTTGGAATGATTGGGGGTGATGGTGGTTATTGTAGAAGCTTCCCATATTTCTTTTCCAGTCGACAAGTAAAATGCTCCACCACCTGGTAGTTTCCACAATGAAAAAGCTATTCCGTCTCTAACAACAAAAGCCATTCTTTACTTTCAAATTGGCAACTATTTGAACACTGTAATTACATCACTGTCCTTCTTTTGTAGCCTTGGGCTACTTTTCCATTAGTCAGAATTCTCAGTAAACTTCCCAGCTCCTGGATTCAATTTAATTTCCCTGTAAACCAATGACAAACATGTAGAAGATGAAATCAACATCTCTTTCTTGACGTTTGTGAAAACTTTCCCCCCATAACTAGTTTATTAACAGTATTTTTTCTTCATTCACAACATCCAGACTTTGTACCAAAAGCTGTGCGTGCTAATTAGCCAATGATTCCTTCAAATTCCAAAGTTAAAAATAGAAGCTATTAAAGATTATAGGGTTGTGAAAATCAGGCTCCATGTTGAAGAAAGGCAATAAAACTACACTGACTTTATTTTATTTATCATGCCTTTTAAAGCTGGGAAGCTTAAGTTTGATGTCTCGCTTAAGCTCTTAACGGATGCACAGAAATTGGGTTTTTTTTGCTAATTCAAGTAAGCTGTATCAACACAGGATTCCTTAAAGTGTCATAAGCTCTCTCTCTCTCTCTCTTTTAAATGAATGAATTCGATTATCAGAGTTATGGTTTTGTTGTTTTGATAAGAAATATCTTTAGCAATATTGTCATATCAGTTGTGAAATATCTATGTGTCACATTAATGGGGAACAGGAAGAACAGAACACTGATTCTTGGATAATAAAAAGAAAGTATTATTGATTACAGTTGATAGAAACACAAATTATTTTAATTATGTATGCCTAAAAAGGATGAGTGATATATATTGATACAGCCAAGAAAGAAATAACAAAAAAAGTCAAGACTTTTTGAGCTTTTTTCATTTATTGATTCAATATGTAAATTTCATTTATTGATTCAATATGTAAATATATATGACAAATTGATTCAATATGTAAACCTATCAAACAGGTTTCTCAAAAATCCTCTGTGATTTTTTTAAAAAATAATGTCACACGCATGCTGTTTATTTGATAAGTATGTTTGACATTTAAATTCTTTTTCCAAGAATCCTATTTGGCAAATTTGCATTTTGATGTGGTCAAATAATTTTGATCCTAATAATTCAATAATTTCATTATTACTTCATTGTTTGATTTATATTCTTAAAAGTACTATAAATTTCTTTTTAAAAATTAATTAGAGGTAGAGATAGCTCACTTATTTTCTAAAGAATTGGGATATTCTCTGAAGTATTTCCTGTCTCATCATATTGAATTCTGATTATTCCAATCATGCTATAATCATGTTCATTTTTAATGGAACTAGCAATCCTTGGTTTCCAAAATAGGAGATGAAGTTTGTACATGTCTCAGTTCTTCTCAGGTGTCTTTAATTTGCTTCCCATCCCAGACTCTTTTTGTTCAATAACAACTCAGTCTCTATTAGTAGTTACTTTTCTGGTAAAGGTATCTCATGTCAGATAAGCATCTTTGAATTCCTTCATTTTCACCAGATGCCTCTATTTATAATCAAATGTTTGTGGCTATTTTACTCATGGCTATTTTACTTACAGTATGTTCACTGTACTGGATTAGAAAGGTATAGCAGACTTTGGTTAAAATCATTTACTTTATAAATAATGTACGTATAAACTAATTATTAAATTAATAAACAATTTAATAACTTTAATTATTCTGCTATGTGTTATCACATGGCACACTATGTTCTCTCAAATGTTTTATTATATGCAAGATGAAAATGAATGAACAAGCTGGAAATAAATACACAGCAGTAATGTGCAGCCCGTTCACTAAATGTGGTCTAGCCAAAAAGTAGATTCATTCTTGGCATTGAACACAGGTAAACACAAGCAATATTCTATTTCAGGACTGTTCTTGAAATATTCTTCCACTGGATAGTCTCCCATTCTTACAAATACTCAGAAGCAAAACTGATCTCAAATCAGTTTGTTAGACTGAAATCTATCACACCTGAGGAAAGTATGTAGTAGGGTGTAAGGGTTCGTATATAACAAGCAAAACACGTAGATGAGATGGACAAATGAGGGAACAGTTGGTTTATTCTTCATAGGTTGTTATCATAACTGACAGGAAGTGATGTGCTTTAGGGAATTTCCAGGTTTACCACTGAATTGATGAACTCTGTAAACTTCTTTTTTTAGGATTCAGAAATCTTTGCGGTATATGGTTGAACTTTGCAGAAACTTTCAAAAACTCCCTAGGCACCTACTGAACTATCCTGGGTCTGGTTGGCCATCTATCTGTATCACTTGGGGGAATTGCCCCGATACAGTGGCCTACTTTGGTGGTCAGGCCTTAACTATAATGATTAGTGAAGTTGCAAGTATACTCGTTGAATATTGTCCAAGTCTAGGAATCCGTATTGATTTTACATTATTGTTACTTTTTAGTACCCCTAAACTGGGTGGCTAGGTGTTAATTCAAGGGGGAAAAAAACTTTATGGAGAATCATTTAAGAAAATATAACCTTGAAGAAAAGAAGAGGTTTCCTGACAGTGATAATTTTAATCAATGGAACAGCTTGCCGCCCGGAGTTGTGGGTGCTTCATTACTGGAGGTTTGCAAGAAAACAAATTGTTCAACCATTTGTCTGGAATGATAGAAGGACTTCTGCCTTGGGCAGGTGGTTGGACTAGAAGTCCTCTAAAGTTCCTTTCACTTATATGATTCTGTGATTCTACCGTGTTTCCCTGAAAATAAGACCTACCCCAAAAATAAGCCCTGGTCTGATTTTTTTTGAGTGGGCTTAATATATGCCCTACCCCAAAAATAAGCCCAGGGGAAAATCAGATGTTTTGCAGAGGCATGTGGGGTCTCCTGCTGCTTTTGCAGCCTCCCAGTGGCAGGAGTGTTGTTCCAGATAGCTGTTCCACAGACCAAGCTGCTGGCAAGATCTAGGCAAGAAGGCACGAGACACAAGGGGCAGCCTGCACCCCCCCCCCTCACGGTACATGGGAAAAATAAGACCTCCCCCAAAATAAGACCTAGTGCTTTTTTTAGGGGGGTGGCACCAAAAGTATAAGACTGGCCTTATTCTCAGGGAAACATGGTACTAAGAATGATAGTGGCCTTTACTAGTTATGTTATAAACTGGTCATGTTTAACAGAGGCCGGCTAGCCATATGTTTTAGATGCTTTAATTTAGATTGCTGCCTTGTCTGAAATGTTGGACTTGATAGACTGACTGCTTTCAGTTTCATGAATATGATTCAATTTATATCCTTTTAACCAAAGACAATAAGAGTTAATTAGGATAATCAGAGGGGAAGTAGGATTAGTCTGTACGTTACTCTGAGAACTATCTTAGCTGCTAGTATATCTCTCAGCCTATCTTGTGTATTGTTCATAGCCTGATGTAAATCAATATTTAAATAGGCTTTTTATTTGTCTAGAATTAATTGGAAGATCTTAAGATAAATAAAAGGATTCTTAGGAGTGGCTTGGACGGACACAGAATGCTTATTATTCAGTAGCTCTTATCCCATCTTTGTCATTTTGCTGTTTCCCTAGGACAGGGGTGTCAAGATCTGCCCCATGGGTAGCTTAAATTTGGCCCACGGGGCCATCCTGGAAATATCCAAGGACTGGCCCGCGGTGCCTCTGCCAGCTTCCTGGGCTCTATTTTCACACGAGGCCGTTGTGGCCAAAAATGGGACCTGGGAGGGTTGTGTGCAACCCTCCAGGCTCCGTTTTCGCTGGCAGAGGGCTAGCATAACAAACTAAAAGCTAAAGAAAACAAAAGGAGAAATGTTTCCACTTTTGAATTTGAGCATCCAAGAAGGACAGGAAAGGAGAAGGGGAAAGAGAAAAGAAAAAGAAAAAGAAAGGAAGATGGGAAGAGAGCAAGGAAGGAAAAAGGAAGGGAAGAAGGGAAGGAAGAAAAAAGAATG
>JANHGC010002034.1:65371-78454 GCA_027560395.1 Boaedon fuliginosus
TTGTTTCTTCTGTAGCTTCCAGTACATAGTCAGTTTTTAGTAACAAGTGTTATTTCCAGTGCTGCCATAGTGACTTATGGCCAGCCATTATTGCGAGAAAAAGGGACAAACCTCAGCCCGCTCTTTAAGAAAAAATCCAGTTCTGCGCTTTGCTTGTGTGCCTTTCTTCATTTCGCTTCCGTCTGCCCTAGGGTGTTCTGGAGCTTCCTTCTTAAAAGTCCTTCTCCTTCCGTTCAGCACCATCCCGGGGAGCAAGTGGCCGTCTGGATCGAGCTAGGCGGGACAAGACTGAACCCGGAGTTTCCCCTTTGTTTGCCTTTTTAAAAGAGAACCCCATTCGCTCAACTTTTTCTGGGCAAGGACGCCTTTGACTTGGGTGCATCCGGGGCCTCCTGCGAGAGTCGCGGCGGGTGAAGGAAGCCGGGCCGCGTCCGATGCGCGCTTGGGGCTAGAGGGCGAGATTGACGGGCTCGTTTTGTGTCTCCCCCACAGGAAGAGCCGCGCTTTGGGACCACGCCCTTGGCCATGCTGGCCGCCACCTGCAACAAGATCGGGAACACCAGCCCGCTCACCACCTTGCCCGAGTCCAGCGCCTTCGCCAAGGGCAGCTTCCACCCTTGGAAACGCTCCACCTCCAGCTGCAACCTGGGCTCCAGCCTGTCCGGCTTCACCGTGGCTACCAGCCGGGGTTCCAGCGGGCTGGCCAGCGGCAGCGGCACAGCCAACAGCGCCTTCTGCCTGGCTTCCACCTCGCCCACTTCTTCGGCCTTCAGCAGCGATTACAGCGGCCTTTTTTCCAACTCCGCGGCGACGGGCGTGTCCCCGCAAGAGCCCGGCGGACAGTCGGCCTTCATCTCCAAAGTGCACAGCTCGGCGGCGGACAGCCTGTACCCGCGGGTGGGCATGGCGCACCCGTACGAATCGTGGTACAAGTCCGGCTTCCATTCCACGCTGGCGGCCGGCGAAGTGGCCAACGGGGCGGCCTCGTCGTGGTGGGACGTGCATACCAACCCAGGTTCGTGGCTGGAGGTGCAAAACCCAGCCGGAGGCTTGCAGGGCTCGCTGCACACGGGCGGCCCCCAGGCCTCCCTCCACTCCCAGCTGGGCACCTATAACCCGGCCGACTTCAGCTCCCTCACCCACTCGGCCTTCAGCTCCACCGGCCTGGGCTCCACGGCTGCCTCGCACCTGCTCTCCACCAGCCAGCACCTGCTAACCCAGGAGGGATTCAAGCCCGTGCTTCCTTCCTACACGGACTCCAGCGCCGCCGTGGCCGCGGCCAGCGCCATGATCTCGGGAGCTGCGGCCGCGGCGGCAGCCGGAGGCAGCTCCGCGCGCTCCGCCCGGCGTTATTCGGGCCGGGCCACTTGCGATTGCCCCAACTGCCAGGAAGCCGAGCGTTTGGGCCCGGCAGGCGCGAGTTTGAGGCGCAAAGGGCTGCACAGTTGCCACATCCCCGGCTGCGGGAAGGTCTACGGCAAGACGTCGCACCTCAAGGCGCACCTGCGCTGGCACACGGGCGAGCGGCCCTTCGTGTGCAACTGGCTCTTCTGCGGCAAGCGCTTCACGCGCTCCGACGAGCTCCAGCGGCACCTGAGGACTCACACCGGGGAGAAGCGCTTCGCCTGCCCGGTCTGCAACAAGCGCTTCATGCGCAGCGACCACCTGAGCAAACATATCAAAACGCACAACGGGGGAGGCGGGGGCAAAAAGGGCAGCGACAGCGACACGGACGCCAGCAACTTGGAGACGCCCAGATCCGAATCGCCGGACCTTATTCTGCACGAGGCGCGAGGCAAGGACTCCGCCACGGGGCCCAACGACTCTTAAAAAGAGCGGGCGGCGGCGGCGGGAGAAGTTTTGGCGGGACGGGAGCCCGCCAAATAGAGTTGCGCGAGAAAGGAGACGCGCGGGGGGCGGGGGGAGAAGCCAAAGGCGGCCGCGGCGGCGTCGCCACTCGGGCTCGGCTGTGTGTTTTTTTTTTTTAATCACACGGGGTGGGAATGGGTGCAAAGGTGACGCGGAGGGCGAGCTGTTAAGACTTCCAGACTGTTGTGGAGAGACCTTGAACCCGGCCCTCCAGGCAGAGACAATACAACCATTCCCCAAACAATCAAACGACGAGCTTAATAATCTTCCTGGCGAAGAGCAATACAAGCGGCCGGAGATTGATTATTTTTTTCCTCTTGCCCAACCCCTCCTTGTCACGCGCGTTCACCTCTCTTCCCCCCCCCCAAATAACAAGACTCGCCAGAGGCAAACGAACAGCCGCCCCAAAAACGGAACTCTCCACCTGGGACTACGGTGCTTTTCTTTTGGAGTGATTATAGTATAGTTATAAATCTAAATTTACTGCAGACAAAAGGCAAGTCTTATTTGGTGAAATATTCTACAATGATGCTTTTATATTTAAAATCTGAAAAAAAATCCGTGGCGCGCCTGTGCGCCGTACATATATATATACAAAGGCTCAAGGTGAGAAACCAAACTGGAAAATACCGGAGACGGTTTATCTCTTGCGATTCATCAAACCTATGTATAAGTAGGATCCCAAAACACTCCCCCCCCCTAATTGTGTTCTCTTTTTTTCCCCCTTGTAAATGTCAGTTCTGATTTGGGGGGGCGGGGTGAATTCCTGAAACTCAGAGGAATTCTTTTTTTCTAATTATTATTTCTGATGCACTTTGTGGAGGTCAGTATATATGTAAAATATATTTAAAATGTTGAGTTAACATTTCACTCGCACCAGTAATTTAAGGTTGTTTAAAGAGATTTAATGCGTTTATCTGTATTGGAAAAAAAATCTTGACATATTTTCATTTTGGTATTATTAAAGGATTCCGAACAATGCGCTCTGGGGTTTCATTTTCCCCTAGTCAATCCCGCCGAACAGTTTACTTTTATTGAAATCTGACCCCCTTCGTCATAGACGTTGCACTGCCGGGATTAAAGCAATAGTTGCAATGTAAACAGATAGGAAATAAATCCCATTCCAATCAGTACAACCTATTCTGAATAAACATGCTTATGACTGTGATTAAATATATTAAAGGTGAATTAAAATACTGTGCCCCATTCATACTAAAGATCAAACTTCAATTAAGAACTCTCCCAAATGATGGGTGCCATCATTTCCCTTATAGGAAAAAAAAACCGGGATTGAACCCCTTTTAAGTCAGTTCTCAAATCCCCACTGATCTAAGCCATTTTTGGAGCAACTTGCTAAAGTGATTGGGCTCCCTAGCAATGAGAAAACCTCTAAAAGTCATCCCGTATATCAAAAGCCTATTTCCATAAGACTGAGAGCGGATAGAAAAGATTTTGAAATGATAAACGTGGGCCGAGCAAACATTTTATTAAAACGAGCCTGTGAAATCTACAGCGAGGTGGCTCTGGTTACAGAAGGCAATCCCACGGGGAATAAATGGCAAGAGACATTTCATGCTTAAATGAAAATCTTGTTAAATGTTATTAATTTTGACTTGGAGCACATCGCAGCCCCCTGTGCCTTGTATTCCCTTATTAGAGATTCATGTCTTATCAAATATCTAATTAATCTCCTAGACATCATTTGTTCTGGCCAACTTTATCTCAGCTGGTCCGCGGGGAAAACCCCTCAGAATGTTCTCAGTGACAAAGCTTCCCTGGAAGATCCTTTTAATTGTTGAAATGAACTGCGCCAAATTTGCATGTCAAACGGTAAAGGGCAAGGCGAGATAAAACGTAATCGTTTTAAAAGCCTTCCGAATTCAGCACTTGATTTGATAACTGAGCCTTTTTTTTTTTTAATGTTATGGAGGACAACTGCTCTTTTTCTTTTCAAAAGATAGTTGATCTATGCAAATCGTGGTTTGGAAATGCTTCTGTCCCCCTGCAGTCAAATGCCCCTTGCCTGTTATTTGAATATCAGTGGCTCTGCGTTGAAAAGGTTCGAGGATGCTCTCTGACTTCTTTGTGATTACGCAGTGCAGCGTCTTATTCTGAAGGAAAGGGTGGGGGGGGACCTCAGGAATAATTAAAGCCTGGGATAAGGCCTGGGAACACATTTGGGACAGGAATCTCATTTAGACAGCCTCTTTCAAAATAAGGCACAGTTAAATTGACCAGAAGGCAATTATTGAAATGAAAATTATTTTCACTCCCTTTGTCTTCTGACCACCAACTTAAAAGCCACCGTGTATTTCTAAAAGAGGAAAATCGTTCCAATCGTCTCCTCCTTAATTGCGCTACTTTAAAGAGGGAGAGAAACGAGTGGAAGGGAAAAAATTGAAAGAAAATTTAAATTGAACATTTCAGAATGAAAGGCTGAAGTATACTCTCGGCTTTTCTGTCCATTTGGTTATGGAAATTTACACACACACACACACACGCACACAGAGGGAAAGAGCGGATACTTCTGTGTACGTGTAGGCAGACATATATTTCTTTCTTCTGGAGACGGATTGGCAATCAGGAAGAAGAACCAGGCTGCCAGGAGGCTCTGAATAAAAAACATCTGTTACATCTCCCGGGCAGAACTCGCACTGAGTTTTCCGTCATTATTGTGCTAAAAATACAATAGGAAGGGGACTAAAATGTTTCCCAAAGCTGGGTAAAAACGGTGTAACCCGAGCTTAGGAAGGGTTATTTGGGAGAATCGAAAGGCAGTTTTGATTTATGCATTAGTAACGATTCTCTCTCTCTCTCTCTCTCTCTGTCTTTCATTATTTCCTCTTTAATCCGGTGAAGGCAAGAGTCGCGAGGAATCTTTCTCTCCTCCCCGGCTGGTCCGTTTGACCCGCTGGTTCGCGATTCGGTCGTAAACCTAAACTTACCACCCAAGGGCGTGAAGTTTGCGAACGTCCATTTCTTTCACTAACCCTCCCCCCCCATCCCGCTTCCCTTCGCCACGGCGTTTGTTTGCTTTTTCCTCTGGACCTGGATGGGGGAAGGAGACGGTGGCATCGGGCGTGGGGAGGCGGGGGGGGGAGACGTGCCCCAGCAGGGTCGAAGGGAGCAGAGCTGGGCCAGCGGCAGGATGCGGTTCCCCTCTCCCCGCCCGCCTGCCCGCCCACCTCCCTCGGTCGGGGCGCTCATTGTGGGCTTTCTGAGGAATTCCTCCTCCCTGGGCCTTGGGCAGGAGTCAGCTTTGTTTCCCAGCCCCTAATAAACCAGATCAAAGGCCCTTTCGCTGAGGTCCAGTTTCTGTCAGGGTTACAGTTCTCAGCTCGGTGATCAAGGACCCCTCGCCATTGCCCCCGGGGGTCAGAAAACGTCCATCATCGGCAGACTCCCCAGAAAGGAAGAGAGGGAAATCTGAACGCTTCGCGCCTCGGCTTCGGGGCCGGCCGAGCCGCGGAGGGCAAAGGGAAAGCGCCGAACAATCCTCCAAGCGATCCCCGGGCAGGCTGAAGTGGCCGCTTTTGAATGCATAATGAAGGAGCAGCGGGGCCGCCTGGAAGGGATCTTGGACAAGGAGCGCTTGTCTGAATGGGGGGGACCCCCCGCCCCTCGCCCGCGCTTAAGCTCGGAAACCCAGAAAATGCGCGGGAAAGTGCAGGTACACCTTTTCGGGTGAAGGAGAGAGGGGCTTTGCCAACCCTTGGGCCGCCTGCCTTTTTCAGCCGAACAATAATGCGTTGCGTCCCGTATAGAGACGGCAACGCAGACGATTTCTGGCCATTTTATGGGCATCGGGTATTCTTCCTTCCCGTGAGGAGAAGTTACGAGACGCATCGAAGGGAGGCTCCCCATAGCCTCTAACGAGCGACAAAAGGAGCTGAAAGCGGGGAAACTGCCCCCTTCTTTAAACGGCTATTTCTCTATTTTTAAGAGGGCGGGGGGGTTCCCCCTGTTCCCGCCTTAGGAAGTTGTAAATAGTGCAGCTTGGCTAAGCGAGACAACGGATCGAATTTCCCTCCTTTCCAAAAAGAACTCCACACGTGGAGGCTCCTATTTTATTTGCAGCCGCTCTCGGTTATTTACCCCAGCTCCTTCGCTGTGTTCCATAAATGCAGATGAAGGGAACGCAACGGAAAATCCGGCCTATTTGAGTAATTGGTAGACTAAGTGTTTATTTTAAGTGAGAATAATTTAGCTACAAATTTTCTTAAGGAATAACATTCTTAACATATTAAGTCTCTTCTCCCCCGCAAACTCTGATTTGCTTTTATGTTTGACAGTCACTTCTGAGTCATTGGGGAGGCGAGGGGGGTTGTAATTCCCGGCTCTTTGGCGCCACCTAGAGCAAATTCCGTCCAGAAAGCAGCGCTTTCTTATTCCGATGTGAGAATTATTAAAATATAAATCCTTTTTTAAAATGACAAGTCAGATCAGCACCTTGAAATCTGAAGTGAAGCAGGGAAGATATATATTTTTTCCAGACAATTTGTTTATAGAATTCGTTAGGAACTGCTAAACCTTAAGAGGGCTTTTTTCATCCTTTATTCTCTCCACCCCTGCCCCGCCAGCTGATTTTTTAAATATATTTGTTATGATTACAATTCCTTTACCTCCCTGAATTGG
Organism: Boaedon fuliginosus; assembly: GCA_027560395.1. Taxonomy (NCBI): domain Eukaryota; kingdom Metazoa; phylum Chordata; class Lepidosauria; order Squamata; family Lamprophiidae; genus Boaedon; species Boaedon fuliginosus. Next base: position 71,876 of record JANHGC010002034.1, read on the forward strand.
GGAGCTCTATAACGCGACATTTGATCCCGAGAGGTGCTCCAGCGAAACCAATGTTTTCCAAGGCAAGTGGCGAATCTTCTGACGTGCCACGTGTACGATACTACTATAGGAGTTAAACAGGTAGGTGCATGACTCTCTTGCCCAAAAAGCAAGTCAAGTTGGGCCAGTTCAAATTAAAGGGGGGGGGGGTGAAGAGAGAAATTAAAATAATTAGGTGATTTTGTAATCCAAACCACGTTTGTTTTCCTGGCTTAAAACACCCGTACACACAAAACCCCTGCACGCTTCAAGACTTCTACCTAGGAAGCGCGCCTCCAGTTTCCACTGACGGCTGCCGTCCTTGGACAGCCCAGGGTTTGGAATCGGAGCCCGAGAAAGTCTCCGTTGTTGGCTTTTCGATAAACGGGCGGCGTTTGATTCCTCAGGAGCGCCTGTGGTGCCCCAGCAGAAGTCGTGGGGAAGCCGGAAGAGGAGACGAGACGGAGATTGGGGGGTGGGGGTGATCACCCGGCCAATCGCTTGACAGGAGATCGGATCGTCTGTAAGAAAGACGACAGTCGTGCCCGTGATCAAAACCCGGTTTCCCTCCCTGCGAATCCTCTTCTCCGCCTACGAGCATCGCGGGTTGTTTTCAGAAGGGGACAACGCCGCGCTTATTACCTCTTTTCAAACTCCCTCCCTCCGCGCCCCCCGAGCAGAAACCTCTCCCACTCAAGGAAGATCGGAGCGGACCTCTGCCGTGGCGCCCCTCTCCTAAACCCAGCCAACCCAGGGCTTAGCACGCGTGCACGCCCACCCACGCGCGGGTTCCCACAGCCAAGCCACGCGAGGGAAAGGTCGGCGGGAGCTGAGCCTGGCCGGGCGGTCATCTGGAAAACAACCCGGAGCGGATCCACCCAACAGAGAGACTCCGCCTCCTCCGGCGCACCTCCGGGCGAATTTGGGCTCCGCTCGCCGCGGTTTAAAGCCCATCATCCCGGAGCTGCCTGTTTCCGAGATGTGTTAATTACATACTTGGAGAGCAGGGCGCAAAGTCCTTGTCCGTCCCCTACTACAAAATAGGGGTTTTGCTGCGGGGAGAAGGGGACGAAAGATATTTTTTTTAAAAATGCCTTTCAGCCTAAAGCTGCCTTACCTGAATGTCATAATTACAGTAATTATGTACATCCAAATTACATGCTAATTAAATTAGAATCAAATCGTTCTAAATCGAAATCAAATGAGGTAGCGAGCATTAATCAATGACAACATAAATAGAGAGTTTCCTTCGGGGATATTTATTGCAACGATCCAAGGGGGAATCTGAGCTGAAAAGTCACCTGTTTATTCACCTTTCAATTAGTAATAATTTATTCTCCTTTACCATCTAAATTCTGGCGCTGTCGGCTGAATCCCTCCCCCTTTGCCAGGCTCTACAGAGAATTAAACGGCAGGGACCCTTTCTGCCTTCAGCACCGCTCCAAAATCGGTTAATATCTAGCCTGCAAAAGGCGGCCTCCTCTTGAAGCACCTGCGAACAAAGAGGCGTCCTTGCGGCTCCGGTTTGGCTGACTTTGGAATCTGGTTTGCAAAGGGGAAGAAGGGGAAAAACAACCACCCCTCGCTGCTTTCCAGCATCGCTCATCCTTCAGCAAGCAACACCTAGACGGCAGAAAAGCCAGGAATTCTTTCCCTGCCTTTCCATTAAGTGAGAACAGGGATTGCTGGCTGAAGCACAGCGATCACGGTAACGGGGTGCTGTTACCCTCCAAGAGAGTTATAATTAATTTGAATCTTTTAAAGGTAAAAGAATAATAGCAGGCGTCTAAATGTGAGCTCCCTGATTTGCCCTGCAAATACTTCTTGGAGTTCCTAGCATAATCAGAAAGAAATAACCCTGACCAGGGTTACCAGGGTGACCCCTACCAGTAGCCATGTCTTGTAAACTGCCACCAGTTGCCCATGACAAAATGGGCAGCATGTAAGTTTATTTAATTCAATAAATAAATGAATGGAAAGAAGCTGGTTTAAGCAGTATGCAGGAATCCAAGAGTCAAGGTGCTTTGAAGTGTGGACTAAAATTTTAAATGCCCTCTGCCTCCCTCCCCCACAAAAGCACATTCAAGCTATCTCATTTCTGGTTCTTAATTAAGGTACACTGTCTCAAGATCCTTGTTCCAGAGTAACCAAATGGCGTCAATCTATCAAGATGCACAAGGTAACTAGAAGCCCAATATGCTTCCTAGAAGTACATGTAGGATGTTCAGTCTATCATGGGGAAATTTTCCAACCTTGTGCCTTTTAGATGTGCAGTAGAATTTCTGTTCTGAGTACCTCAAGGTTAGGGAGATACAGGAGTCCCCAAACATCTTCAACTAAGCCTCAAGTTGGGGATGGGGGAAGTTGCTTTTGAAGACTTCAGTGTTAGCCTCGTGAATCTAACCTGTACGTACAGAGTGCAATGTTTCTAATTCAGAAAATTGGGTCAATGCATAAAATAAAGAAGATAAAACATGTCTAGGAAAACAGTATCTTTGGTGGGGAGGGGGTTTGAACATGTCTGGACCTCAACACATAATCCCAAGTCTTAGTATTGAAGCAAGAACCACCCAGCAATTATTTTCTGCAGAAAAAAAAGGTAAGTTTGTGGAACATCCTTTTGTCTCAGATTTGTATATTTAGGAGATGCTATCATGGACATGTTTTTTAAAGATAGGTTCAGAATGTTATTACTGCAAGTTCTTCCGTTTTCCCACAGGCGTTCTGTGGGTAGAGATCTGCTAAAAAAATGTACCATGCACCACTTTCATCTTGTGGTTAGGAGCGGGGCGGCTATGTGCGTTACCTTTTAAACAAATTCTAATCGAGACGTGTGTGCACATTTATAAACCAACAGCACCTCCTACAGGGTTTAATTTGATATTGTCAAGTTAACATAGCTAGAGGCGATTTACCACTTTTGTGTCCGTTTTCTTTTTCCTTCTTTTTTACACAATTGTCTACAGCTGATTTATTTTTAACAAAACACTTGCAATTACAATGTTAGAATTGTAAACAAACATCAGAAATTCAAATGCAGACTCTGGAAGTTCAGTGACTTGTATCATCCCTCGCTACCAGCTCACCTCTTTCGTAAGTTCTGTTACATTACTACTCTAAATCACCCTTTTCAACTGCTGCAATCTTTTATCTTTAAAATAAAGTCTTTGCACACTGAAATCTCTGTTGGTGTACTCTTCCAAATGGTCTTCCAGAGTTTCTCAATATTAAGGGTGACATTGTAAAGTGTGCTTAAGTATTTGACTATCTTTCAGGGTGTCCACTTTGTAAAAAAAAAAAACCTCCTTAGTTAGGAGATGCGAGTGTTTGCTGCTTTGCACTGGAGGGAAACTTGGAAAGTAATTGGGCAAATACAAGAATGTCAGCAGTTCCTTGTTTAGCGTAAGATCCTCAGTCTTAGAAAGCAAAAGTTACCTGTACGCTGGGCATTATTTTTGGTCTAGTTTCTGTTTGAGAGAAGCACCAGTTTAGTGGGTGAAGGAGAGCGCTGAACGGCAGTCAAGGCTTTCCAATCAACAGCACAAAATTATAGGCACGTGCTCACCCACATCTCTCTAAAACTGACCCAACAGTAACCAAGAACAGAATACAAGAGAAATGCTTGCTAAGAATAGAGGGACCAGTGCACTTAATCCTCTTGTGTGAGAGAAATATAACAGCAGCAGCTGGGTGGCATGTTGCCAGCGCAGACAAGGCTGAACCAAAAATCCCTTTTCTACCTACTTAGAAAAGAAAATGCAGAGATGGAAGAGAAAAAAAGAGCTGCTCTTTGCAAAGAAAAAGAAATAAGATGCCTGGCACTACTTATCTATTATTCCAAAAGCCTTTTCAAAGTGGGGTCACAATTTTTTTCCTGGGCTGAAACACAGGTTTTGCTGAACAATGATTTCCCCTCTCTCCTATGTTCTCAAATACACAAGCCAGAAAAATAAGCCACGGATGTTTCCTTTTAAATTCTTACCCTTGTGTCAGCTTAGAAACAAACAAACAAACAAACATACTGCAGTATTGTAGAAAAGTATTCAGGTACATAGGAGCTGACTGCCTGGAATCTTGCAGCATCTCTTTACATTGTCTATGCCAGTCAAGAGAGATGAAGCATGTAGCCACAAAGGCTGGAGCTGCTCCCGACCCAAAAACTTAAAACCAACACACTGCATCTAAGCAATATCACTGATGGTACAGTCCACACAAAGACAGTAACAAAAATGTTCTTGATGAATATTTTATAACCGCGGGAAATGCTTCCCCTATCATGGTTGATTGCAGAGTCAACAGGCGTTTAGACTGGATTTGGCATTTTTATCCACCTACTGAGTCCTTCCCAGGGATCTGGGATAGGCAGATGTTGTTTTAAAATATTAAAGGTACCATGACAGGTGTAAACTCTTCCAAATACTGCTGCCTTTTGCAATTGACTGATAGTGTTTTTGTCAATGCTGATGGTGTTCAAGTGGTGCTCTAGATGTTTTGGGATAGCAACCTGGGCACCTATTATTAATATTGGTGCTATCTTTGCTTCCTTTTGGCATAGTCATTCTTCTATTTGAAAGTTTCTGCATTTTATTTTCTCCAGTTTTCCCTCTCCTCTTCTGCTGTCTCCAGGTATTGCAATGTCTACTACCTAGACTTTTTTTTTTGTCTTTCTTATTTGCCTTATGCTAAATAAATAATAAATGTTTTTCTATCAACAACTGTTAAGTATGGAGTGTTATGTGGTAGGTGCCAGTCTGTTTGAATTCTTTTTATTATTATTATTTTATTTAATTATACAATGATTAGAGATACTATATGCGCAGTAACAATATCCCATCTGGACATTCTCTATTGTATGTCCACAATGAGTCTTTTATACATAATAATTTTAGTCATTATTATCAATAACACTTAGTTCATTCACAATAACACATCTAATCCATTTAAAAATATTAAATATCTACAAATCCCAAGAAACCGTTTTTGTAACTGATTAATTTTTAAATAATCTTAAAATTTACCTACTTTATTTATTCAAAAATTATTTCCTTAAAACATTCCTAATTACAATTTCAAACATCTAACTTCTACTTTCATTGAGCTAATTCCCCAATCCCCGCCCAAAAAAATTAGTCTCTTCTCCCTTTCTGTTTGAATTCTAAAGTCTCAGAGTACTTTAGCTTCTTCATTCTCTATTGTCTATTTTGTAATCCCACCAGTTCTTGCTTTAGGCCCATGGCATTCCTTGCAGATATTCCAAATGCCCCTTGTTCATGTTTTGACATGCTGTTTGTAGTCAGTCAGTGAAATCTTCTTGCACCAGCTAAGTGGTCCACTGTTTCTTCAGCTTTTCAGAGGCAGCATTTGCTGTCTGGTGTTAATTTCTCAATTCTGGTTTTAAATGCATTTGCTCATAAGGTTTGTTATATTGTTTTGAGTCTTGTTGCTTTCTGGTTTCCCTGCTAGGTCTTTTTTTTTTTTGGTACTAGACATGTAATACTATGCTTTGCCATGTCTTTTCTATTTTTCATTTGGTGTTTCTTGTAGGCCAGGCTGATCTCTTCTATAGTCAGCGAGCCTTCACAGTATATTAATTTCAGTGCATTTTCTTCACTGTCCTTCAGATATTCTTCCAATACCCTTTTTTCGTCTTCAGCTCTCTGGTGTATTTGTGTAACATTCCACATCCATCTACTTTCCTTTTTAAGTAGAGTCTGTCAACATTGCTGTGTGGATGAAGGGCACGATTCACTGTCATTATTTTTCTGGTCGTCCTATCTAGGGCATTTAGTTCTGTCTGAGTACAATCCACTATCCCTAATGACTAGAATTACCTTTGATGGTATTTCCTCCATTGAATTTGGACTAAGATCAAGCTCCTTCTGGACTTCAGTGTGGTTGACATTGTCAGCTTGAACAATGGCCAGGTATTTGTAGGGATCTTTTTCATCCAGACTCTTGATGTTATCTCCACAGGGCATCTTGATTTCTTCAGTTTTAACTATTCTTCTTCTGTAGATGATGAGGGTGGCACATTTTCCAATCCAAATTCCTTTGCAATATCTTGGCTGTATAGATGGCCAGAGTCGAAAAGTGATTCTTTTTCAGGTGGTGTTTGTCCAAAGAGCTTCAGGCTGTCTAAGTAAAGCAGGTGCGACAGCCTGGAAGATGTTTTTGATGTTTGATAGCCATGGCCTGACTTCTTCAGTATTGTTGACAAAGGAGCCAATGCAGTAGTGATAATATAATAGTTTTGTTAAAAGAGCCTCTCTTGATATTAACTTCTACTATTATTATTTTAAACTAAAGTGACAGATGTTTTCAACCTTACTGGGATAGACTAAAGGCAAAGGTAAAGGTTCCCCTCGCACATACGTGCTAGTTGGTTCCCGACTCTAGGGGGCGGTGCTCATCTATTACAAAGCCGAAGAGCCAGCACTGTCTGAAGAAGTCTCCGTGGTCATCTGGCTGGTATGACTATATGCCGAAGGTGGTCCCTATTTTTCTACTTGCATTTTTTACATGCTTTCAAACTGCTAGGTTGGCAGAAGCTGGGACAAGTAA
>JANHGC010002034.1:115287-127074 GCA_027560395.1 Boaedon fuliginosus
AAACTTTTGCTTTTCCCCCTCCATATTTCAGAATATTTGCTTTCTGTCATCTCTTTAATTATTTCTCCCTGCAGACCTTATCTAGATACTTCCAGCCACTCCTCCAAACTTAGATGGGATGTTTCAAGCACTTCCTCTTGGAGGTGATTTAAGGCTATAGCAATAGCAATAGCATTTCGACAAATATACTGCTTCAGTGTTTTACAGCCCTCTCTAAGTGGTTTACAGAGTCAGCATATTTTCCCCAAAAATCTGGATCCTCATTTTACTGACCTCAGAAAGATGAAAGGCTGAATCAACCTTGGACCAGTGAAAATCGAACTGCTGGTAGTCACCAGTCAGCAGAAGTAGCCTGCAATACTGCATTCTAATCACTGCGCCACCATGGCTCTGTATCCAGCAACTTATTCACATATTGCTTGGATTTTAGAGGACATCTGTTCTGAACATTTTGTATGGAATCTGGAGCCGTTTCTCCAGATTGTATCAGGCTTCATTCAAGGATTCTTGTCTGAGTCTTTTCAGAGATCTTTGTAGCCATGTTTGCACCCCTGTTCTGGATGCAGTAGACCCAAGCTCTCTGGAACTTGCTAAAGATGCTTCAAGTCATCGATCCTTAAGCTTCTTTCAAAGCCATCAGGTTCTATCCAAATCGTTCTCTCCCTACTCTTTAGCATGCTTGTTTTTGATGCTTTAGAACATTGTTCTTTGAAATCCAGGATGCCCGTAATAGATGTTTCAAGCCATTTTTGAGTACCTAGATGGGGTGCTTCAGGTCTCTTCCTCTTCAAGGTACTACCACAGTTATTTAGGGAGCACCAAAGCACTTCCACGTTGAAAGCAGTAGCTGGTGACAACACCATTGGTCAGAGGATGCCCAATTGAGGGCTCCTTTCATGTCTCCATTAAGCTGCCCACCGAAATGATAACAATCTGGCTGCTCTCTTTTGAATTGCTGGTCAGCAGGAGAGTGATGGGTGCTCACCCTGTCCTGCAGCAGCAACCGGGTCTTGAACATGAGCCTACCAATTGCCATCTTAGCATCCTAACCACATGAGCCACTGTGCTCCTCCTCAAGATTGTTTACCTTGAAACGATTGTTATATATTTTCCACAAGTCCTTGAGAACATTGATTTTTGAGGTGCGCGGTTGATTTTTCAAGATAACTATTACTTAGAATATCTTAAAACTCTAGATTTCTGTAGGTCCTGAATGCCTTTCATACATGCTTTAAGCCATTTCTGAGTACCTAGATCAGCAGTTTAGGTCGTTCCTCCTTGAGTTTTTTTCTAAAAATTTTCAAGCCATTTTTGAAGAAGTCTTATTTTGAAGTCTTATTTGGTTTCAGGACCTTCCTTGTCCAGGTTTTTCAATGAATCTTAAAGCCATTTTCCAGAACTGGTTTAGGTTCAGTAGAAGATGAGAGGCTTTCTAAGATCTTTGAAATAAATGTAATGCAGCAGGCGATGAAGGTGGTAGAAAACCCAATTGCTGAGCTAAACTTTGCATCGGTTGGAGTATCTGGTGATATTAGCTGCTAAATTCCACACCTTGATTTTCAAACTTGTCTTGGTGGCTGCAGATGGTGTCCATCCAATTCAGTCTGCTGTCACTCCAATTATGGATCTGATGCCATGCTGTGGCTTTGTTGTGTTCTGTGAAATTTTGGGGGAGTAGTTCAGGTTAATGTCAGGTGCAAGAAATCAGAAACCAAGATAATGTTCAAAAGTACAAGTTTATTTCACACTATCTGTCCACAAGAATCTGATCTATTAACAGTCAAGGCAAATTGGCGCTAGGTAGAAGTCAACAGAATTAAGCAGAGATAGATGATCTTGGGGTGCATAAAGGAGCAGGGATTATTCCGCTCTTTCATTTTAAATAGAATGTGCACAAGAGGTGAACCACTAAAGTCATGTAAATTGTCCATTAGGAACTTGGCCTATTAAATATGTTAAATCAATATTTACAATGACTTAAGCCAGGTCTGTAAATTTATTGACTCTTTCACAGCAGACACAAACAAGACAAAGCCATTTCTAGAGGGAAAGTTTGGGATGCAGCGAGTGAGAAATGTTGCTTTGTTCCCAAATGCCAAACCGTAGATAGTCCAATAAGTTGCTTTCTCACAGTTGAGCCAGTACTTTGTTTGTGAGGTCATATGACATCACAACTGTATTAATAAAATTTGCAAACATGAGAGGCTTCATATAAAAAAAGAAACTTAACTATTGTTATTTCCAGCTTCCCCCACCCCCAGGTTTTATTAGAAGAGATGTCTTCTTAGTATTCTACATTCACCCTACAATTTATCTGCCTTTAAGGTAGGGATTAGCAACCAGAGTTTTATGGACATCCGCCAAGGTGTCTGCCACCCGATTGGGATGCCAAAAATCAGTACTGGAAGCAAAAATATAATATAAACCTGGCGAGCTACAAAGCAGAACTCCAGTCTCTTGTCACCTTTATTTCCATGAACGTTTCTATGGCCTAGGGACGCAGACTACAGGGTGTGTGAGGACGTCACGGTGCTTCATCTAGAAATGAGATTCCTGCTGCCCTGGGCCCTCCTCCCCACCAAGAAGGCAAAGGACCAATAGGAGAAGACATTCCGAGCATTGCATCACTATTGGATCTCTGCTGCTGTCTTAAGAACTGAAGAAGCTTCTTGGATGAGAAGTGAAACATCTTCAAGGAAAAACAAAAAGAAAGTCCAGTTGCCTTTTGAAAAAGCACTTTTGGGATCTCTGCTGTTGTTAAACTTAATTTTAAATATCTAGGAGGCCTGTGACCCATTGGCTCATCCTTTCAGAACTATTTCCTTATCAGGATTCTCAGTGCTTTCAACAAGGAGAAAGCTCCCGATGTGATGCCTTGAAAAGCTGGGCCTACCCTCAGGGATCAGCCCTTGTTGGGTGATACTATATAGCCCAGTCAAATGACAGCACAGGAAATGATTCATGACATTTTGTATTATGTCATAAACTGTCATCTGCCTGTGGATAGTTGGTAAGTATTCACCTCCTTATACCTCAGAGCAGCTGTGTAGCTTTGAATACGAAGGACTGTAAGCTACAAAAAAAATAGACCCTGAGAGACTCAGATGTCTCAGACAAACTGTTGAATAAAGAAGGAAAAAGATAAGTGGTGAAAGATTCAAGGCCTCAAATCTTCCAATGAGAACTGAGCATACAGAATGTTCTTAACCTGCTAAATGACATGGAGAGGAAGAGAGAGCAGGAGAGGGAGAAGGTGAGAAAAGAAAACCGAAGAGAATGGAACAGATGCTTAACTGGCTTCCCATCCCTTTAAGGAGTAAGGAGGATGGAGAACAGAGGGAGGGAGGGAAGCTGGTGGATTGAGAGGCAGCTCAGTGATTTACTGGATCGTTCTAAGCTTGTCAGATGTCATGGGATGATTCCTGTCGTAACCTGGTTATGTTGAGACACACATTGGGGGGAAAAACCAAGCTGTTTCCTTCACACCACATGCTAAGTTTGGTTAGGGCCTTTTGAGTAGCAGGGGTGACCTGTTGTGTATCTGATACTGACATCTGATTCTGGCACTCATTCAAGAATGGATTTTTTGCATTTGAGGCTTAGTAGCTCAAATCTGCCCTTCTACTTCCTCCATGTTCTTGTGATTAAAACTGTGTCTTGTATGTACAAATAGACCTCAACTTATGATTACAATTGAGACTAGAATTTCCATTGCTAAGGAAGGCAACTGTTCAATGAGTTGCACCTAGTGTTACAACCTTACATAGCTCTACAATTCCTTTACCCACAACAATTGCCAGGTTTGAAGGTGTACTGTAGTATGAGTGTTGTAACTGGTATGGCAGGCACAAGGATGGAGAAGTTCCTCCTCACGGTGAGATCCTTTGGGGCAACCAATTGTCCTATTTTGCAACTGACTTAACTGTCTTGCTTAACAATGGAATTTTGGTCCTAATTATGGCTGTAAGTCGAGGATTACCTGTATATAGTACTTCAAGTGCAAAGGCTACTAGCCTTACAACTGAGCAAGAAGCTACTTCTCAGATTGGTTGGAATCTTGAGCAGAAGCTTGTTAAGGGATTCGTAATTTATTTGAAGACTCAACATCTGTTGCAAACCTTTCCCTATATGAATTTTTCTCATATTGCTGGTTTAAAACATGTTTAATTTATATCTCACTTTTCATTCACGAGCTCTTAACAATGTATACAATGCTTCCTTTTTCCCCACAGTAATTTTCTATTGTTAACTGCTCAGTCACTTAAATGAGATGGGCAGTGTAGAAATGTGGGGATTACATCAATAAAGTAAACAATTCAGTGAAGTTTTTCTGGGTGCAAATGGCTGGACAAAAGTCAGCATGTGACTTTCTATGGCCAAAAGTGAACTATAATTGGGTCTTTACATATTCTAACATTCTAACCACTAGATCACACTGGCTCTCATTTAAGATTAATTGTAGCAAGCATTTGCTATGCACAAGATTTATATTTGGTTCTATTTTCAAATATGTTTTATAGGAAAAGGCTGCACTTATCATGGAACAGATCCAAACATTGGAGAAGACAAAGATTGCTGAGATGGATCATATTCTCCAGAATGGGTTCCAGAATGTTGATCAAGCAGTTAATCTTTTTTCAAATTGTGTTGAAGAAGAAATCCGTATATATGCATGACAAAATATTTGCAGTCATTTCCTTTTATTAATCCAAGTATTATTTTCCAAAGCAGCTTTATTCATTGTACAATGCTACTTCTGGCCAAATAGCATTTATTATGTGTAAACTAGCTAGAAGATAAAATATTGGCATTAGCCTTAATAGAATATAATTGCTAATTTTAAATGGGACATGCAGCCATTCAAAGTTTAAAACATCAACAAAATTACTGGGTTTTTGTTTACTTTGCATATATTTTCAGCCTGCTGTTTGGTATTTCATACAATTAATGGCCAAGTGCTGTACACATTTAATAAGCAGAGTTAATAACAATAATTTATATGTTGCCCAACTCCCAGAAACTTCGACATTTAAAAATCTAGTTGGACAAGAAGCAAAATAAATAAAGCAAATAAGTGAAATAACTAATTCTGGAATTAATATGTATTAACCAAATCAACCCTAAGACATTGTGAAGACTAAAGTGCCTGTCGAGAAAACCAAGGGCTGTAAATTACAGCACAGTTCCCATTTTCTTGTAATTGGCTCCTCAGATGCAAATTTAAATAATTAAGAAAACAGCTTTAAGAACTCAAGAAAGTATTTCTTTCTATACAGTTCTATTGAAGTTTGAAAACATTGTGGATATGGTTAATACTAATGCCTTTAATCTAAAAATAATAGCTATACAGTGATGTATGTATATGATTTGAAACAGTATACAGACTTAGACTTTGATAAAGGATTAAAAGAATAAAAATTCTGCCTTCCTGGCACGGCTGCCACAACTTTGACAGCTCAGATGTTTGTCAAATAGATTCTTCCTCAGCTCTCTTGGGGGTCTGCGTCTCCTCTGAGGTTCACCTGATATCTCCTTCCCCGACCCCTCCAAGGCCAGTTCTGGGTCTTCTCACATCCTTAGGCAAGGAGATTCAAACGGATTCCACAGAGGCTTACGGAGTCTGTCTTCTCGCTGTGGTCCTGGCCACACGAAAGAATTTAAGGCTCTAAGGTGAGAATGATTTTCAATTCACTGATTCCTGACTCTGATCTCCACTGTAAAAGGGATTCAGTGTGCCCCATTGAAAATCAAAGAGACAGAGGACAAAATTGGAGGTGGGGATTTATCTCCGCCTTGCTATAAGCGGCGCAGAGGCTTTTACCCAAGACTTTAACATTTGAAAAGAGCTACTTTTAAAACTGGAGAAGAATGGTCGGGGACAATGATGGACTGTAACTGAACCCTTGTGATATTGAGGATGACTCTTATTGGGACCTGTTGGATTTAAAGGAAGGAACATTTCACTTTTTTCATGAACACCATATTAAAAATCACCTGGCAGCTAAACATAGGAAGGTTTGCATCAGCCGCCTACAGTGACTCATCAGAATGAAAGTGAAAGCCAAGGCAAAAGACTTCAGACTGAGTAACTTTGTAGCTTTATATCTAAAGTTAATTAACTGACTGGATTAAAAGTTAAGGATAAAAAAAGACCCCTCACTCTTTGACAGTTTTAACAGCACCGGCATCTCAATGGATCTGTGGAGCTCCAAAATTGGTGGTTGAAGGCAGAGAAACATAAATACAAGTGGCTGGGGAGATGCACTACACTGTGTGAGATATTATGTAATACTTAATTGTATTTCACTAAAATTAATTGAGTAATAAGAGTACTAGAAATCTGAATATTGTGTATTTGGAAGTGAGTATTCTATATTGGGTATTATAGATTATATTAAAGATTAAGGTTGAGCACAACTACCATTTTACTAAATATTGCATATTTATTACATACTTATGTAATTATTATTATAGATAATAGAATAGAAAATATTAATGATAATCATTAGATATAACCTACTGGATAAGTGATACAATATACAATGATAAAGAATGAGGAGAGAATTAGAAAGGTGGAGGAGAAAGTAGATACAGCAGAGAAAAAAGTAGAAGAGGTGGACCAAAGGCTGACTCAAACTGATAAAAATCTAGAAGCCTCTTTATTAAGGTTAGAGATGGAGACAGCAGAACAATTCCTGAGGTTCCAGAATGTAGCGACGTGAAGCCCTGTCTAATAAAATGGTGGATTTATTGGCTGAGACCTTGGATTTGGATAAACAAAGGATATTGTAACATATTGATGAGATCTACCGAGTTCATACTAGTTATGTAAGAAGGAACCACTTACCCAGAGAAGTTCACGTTAGGTTAAAAAAAAAATCTTTCAGAATGGAAATTCTTCAAAGGGTAAAAGACCACCCCATGATACATAAAGGAAAAGAAATAAAAATTCTGAAGCAAATCCCCAAAAAAGTAAGAGACTTAAGAAGGGATTATCAGTTCCTGGCTAAAAATTAGTGAAAATGACATACATTTTCAGTGATGTGGCAGGAGAAAAGGCCCTGGCTGGACTCATTAGACAAGGTGGTGGAATTCGATGAGAAATACTTTGGTTCAGGAGAAGAGGAAAGAGATAGTGTGGAAATAGAAGAAAGCAGTCTGGAATGAGTGGAGGGGACAGTGATACTGCAGTCAAGAGGTAATGGGAAAAACAAAAGAGAAAGAGAGGACCTATAGGAGGCTATAAAGAAAAAAGAGAACTTAGGAGTACGGGTAGGGCCGCAAAAGTTATCCGCAAATAATGGAAGAAGAAATTGAGATATTATCAGTAAATAAGAAATGGATTAAACTTGATAAAGAAAAGGAAAATTGTATTTAGCAAATTATAAAAATTGAATTTAAGTGTGATTTGTCTTCAGGAAGTACATATACAAAAAGAATACTCTATAAGCTATTGGAGAACTAAGTTAGGGAAACTATATACCTCACTAGATTAAAAAAAGGAGGGGATCGCTTTATTTATCATTATTTAATTAGATTGACTCTAATTTTGGCCCAGGCTGGAGGAGAAGGAGAGGATGTCAGCAGAGGGAGAAGGGCAGGCGGCAAGTTGAGCAACTGTGTGGGTTGGTGTGAGAAGAGGGGGTGGGAGGGGGAAAAGACGATAAAAACCAGTAGAAGGAAGAGGAGGCAAGAAGGGTGCAAGGATGAGGGTTAAGAAGACAATGAAGAGGAGGACAAGGAGCAGCAGGAGGGAAGAAGAGGGAGAGTGGGAGTGGCAAGAAAACGAGCAGGAGGAAGAGGGAAGAAAAGGAAGACAGGAAGAAGATGAGAAGGAGCGAAGAAGAGGAAGAAAGGGGGAGGGGCAAGAAGACAATAAACAGGAGGAGAGAAGAGGAAAAAGTGGGGAGGAGGGAAAACAACACGATTAACAAGAGGGGAGGAGGAAAAAGGAGGGGAAAGAACATTATAAAGAGAAGGAGAGGGATGAAGAGAAGGAGAGGATGAAGATGAAGAGGTGAAGATGAAGAGGAATGCAGGTGGCATCTGGCCTTCCACACAGCAGGACATGCCAGCACAAACATACTTCTTTTACAAAACAAAAAACAAAAACGAGCAAGGCCAGGCCATCAGCTAGTCAAATATAATTCAAAGCACTTCTGCTAATAATCAGCAGAAAACAAAGTAATTGTTAGCTATGGAAAACAGTTCAGATTACCATATAAACATGATAGTGAATGTTTATAAAATGCCTCATTCCTTCTTTGGTTTTTCATCAGTAAGTGGAAGGAAAGAAAAGCTCAAGTAATTAATCCAGGGGTGTCAAACTCTCAGCTCACGGGCTGGATGCGTCACGCGAAGGGGGAGAAGTTGTGATACTTCACATGACGATGTGACGCTGCGAGTTTGATACCCCTGAGTTAATCCAATGTTCATAAATAGGATATTTTGCTGCTGAATGCCAAAATTAGTTTTAAAAAACTATCAAAATACTTCTCAGGCAATAAAGGAGGACTGTTGGGAGCCAGCTATAAAAAGGTATGATGTAGTCAAGTCATAGGAACATTTAATTCCTACTGATTTATCTAATGAATTAAATATAACATTTAATTCTAAAAAAGGGTATTTCCTGAGTTGAAAGCCTAAATTTGGGCAGAAACTTGTTCAGGTGGCAACCTTATGACTATGGTAGTTAGGTACTATAGAACTTTACTGTATGAATAAAATTGCACTATTAATGTCCAGAAAACTTAATAATTTAGCTGTAGTTATGTAATTATGGAAATATAAATAAAAACCAGGTATAAATTAGTTGCATGTCTCAATCTGGCATACTTAAAAATGTGATGAATTCAAGAAGAAAGGAATTAACAAAAAATCACATTGATGTAAAAAAAAGTTCTTGGGTAGTATGAGGTATTTTTATGAAAAATAACATAATTGCTATCACAACAGCAAAAATACAAAAATGAAATGTCATCTTGCTATGTTGGGAAATACAGTCTAGAGCTGAATGTCACAAAAGTTAAAATTGACTACTCTACCATGACACTTTGGACTTTAAGCTTGAATACACCTATTGTATTACGCCATAATTTAAACTATGGTTAATTTGGAGCTTAGTATTTGTACGAACAAGCCATAATTTAATAAATGTTTAAATAATCTCATTGTATAGATTGATCTTTGAATGCAGTCTATCCTCAAACTTTTTAAACAGGGCCAATTCACGGTCCCTTAGTCCATTAAATCATGCACACGAATTGAATTTTAATTTGTTTTGCTCCTGAGGGTGTTTTATTTGCTTTTGTTTGCAGGTTGCTCTTTTGGTTGACTTTTTTTTTTTTACTAGATTGTTCTTTCAGTTGTTTAGGAGTCTAATGGTCCACTTCAGGAAACTCAGTTTTGCAGCAATTCTTCCCAGCCCCAAGGAGCTTAAAATCAACAAGTCTCTCTCTCTGAGACTAATCCTGCAAAGAAGAAGAGGCGTGTCGAGGGCTAAAAGTGGTTCCGTTTTAACTTGTGGAGATGGCAATACGTAGTAGAAGGATATTGGTTTTAAAGAAAGGAGGAGGGAACAGTTCGGGGAATAAAATAAAGTGTAGATAAACATGTTGGGTTTTACTACTTCAATTTTTAACGTTGTAGACCAAGGTATTATTTTACAATATAAAATGAACTGAGAACCAACTGAATATTTTTAAATGTAATTATCTTTAGATTGATTTTGTTAAGAAAAGGTTGTACTGCCATGTTTTTCTTTTCTTTTTTTAATTTGGTTTTTGATTTAACGTTATTTTAAAACAGAATGAAATGTAACAAGTCTCTCTCTCTCTCTGTCTTGTCTCTCTCTCTGCGCGCCCCGTTTTTCACCTCCCCCGCCTCCAGAACGTCTATGCAAGCCAAAAACAGGTTAATACGGCCCATTTTTTGCTCTCCCGGGGTGTCTGCATGCCCCAGTTTTGGCCTCCACCTCCAGAACATCTCTGCAGGCCAAAAATGGCCCATTTTTTTGGCCAAAAATGGCCCATTTTTTTGGCCAAAAATGGCCCATTTTTTTGCCTCCTGGGGCATCTGTATGCCGTTTTTGGTTTCCCCCACCTCCAGAACGTCTGTGCAGGCCAAAAACAGACTACAATAGCCCATTATGTGGCCTCCCCGGGCATCTGCGTGCCCCATTTTTGGCCTCCCCCACCTTTAGAACGTTCTCTACAGGCCAAAAATGGGATAAAATGGCCCGGTTTTTTGCCTCCCGGCAGCAGACCCTCCCCTCCCCACCCACTGGCCCTAGATCATGTGGCTGCTCTGCTTGCAACAACACTGCTTTTCGAGCCGGCAACAGCCCCTCCCTTACCCACACACTGGCCTTGGAGCATGTGGCTGAACCGGCATCATCACCCCTCAGTCAGCTGGCCCTGCCCCGCACCCTTCAGCCTTACTTTCGGCAGCAGCATTGTGATCAGAAGCGCAGTTCAACCGGTGAAATAACTAATTCAGAAGTGCGGCTGCAGTGGATGCTCACTGGAAGAGGGGTGGGGCGAGGAGCGGGACTGAATCCCACCACTCCATGAGTCATTTACTTTGAATTGGCGGGCCGTATCCATCCTGTGGGCCGGAGTTTGAGGATCGGTGACCTAGCCTAACTTTAAGGATACTTTAAGAATTGAACCACAAAAAGTATATAGTGCAACTTTTTGCTTCAACGCTTAACAACGAATATTATACAAGTCAGAACAGCTGTATTTATTGAGTAACTGGAACAGCAAGAAAATTAATCTGCTACTTTCAAGAACATGTTTCCCCACAACTCTTTCCAATTAAAAAAAAAGAATAATTGGATTTTCTAATACAGCACGCTTTTCATTTCAGCTATAGATCAACTTACAAAGTAGACTATATATAAACCTTTTTTCCCATTTTGAAGATAGTTTTTTTATACAATATAGAAGAAATATTGATGGTATTTCAATTCATGTGCATTGATAGTAAAAAAAAAAAAAAACTAAAAAAACCCCACTTCCTTATATGGGGGGGGGAATAGAGAGGGGATAGAGGGCCAGGCAATTCCAGTGGTGATTGGGAGGCTAGGATATCATCAGTATGCTGATGATACCCAATTGTATATCTCTGCCCCGAGCTGAATTAGTGATGCCATGAAGGTGATGTCCCAGTACCTGGAGGCTGTGAGGATCAGGATTGGGACCAACAGGCTCAGGCTCAATCCTGACAAGAGTGAGTGGCTGTAGATGTTGCCCCCTCATGGTCCAGTGAATTATTCAACGTTGATGCTGGGGAGAGAACAATTGCTCCCCTCAAAACGGGTGCGCAATTTGGGGGTATTCTTAGATCCATAGCTACAATTAAACCACCATTTGGCAGCTGTGGCCAAGGGGGCCTATGCACAGGTTCGCCTGTTGTATCAGCTGCGCCCCTTCCTGGACCAGGAGGCCCTTCTTACGGTCACTCATGCCCTTGTCACCTCTCAATTAGATTACTGTAACACGGTCTACATGGGGCTGCCCTTGAAGAGCACTCAGAGACTTCAACTGGTCCAGAATGTGGCCATGCGAGTGATTAAGGGTGTACCTCGGTGCACCCATATAACACCTGTGCTCCGCGAGCTGCACTGGCTTCCAGTGGTCTTCCAGGTGCAATTTAAGGTGCTAGTGACAACTTTTAAAGCCCTTCATGGCTTAGGAAACTGCCTTCCGCCACCACATGCCTCCCAGCACCCAATAAGATCCCACAGGATTGGCCTGTTGCGGGTCCCGTCAGCTAAACAATGTC
>JANHGC010002034.1:227376-239423 GCA_027560395.1 Boaedon fuliginosus
AGTGGAGAAGCTAGCCGAAGTCATCAAGAGCAGTGAAAACATGCATTCAAATTTAAAACTTATTTGAAAGACTAATAGGTAGGTTGGTAACTAAGTGTAACATGGGGTTACAAATTACTTTGCCTCAGGACACATTAAAAAAAAAAACATATTACAGCAACTTTAAGGCTAGCAGGTCAAGGCTGTTCCAGCTTCTGGAGTTGGTCATTTCACAGTGAAGGAGTTTGGACAGCGGAGAAAATCAATGTAACAAAAAAAAAGGACACCACACCCTCTCCTCCTGCCACGTCTTTTGAATGTGACCACATGGAAATATTTGAATATCTACAATGGTCCACGGGAAAGAGAAATGACAAACTTTGTGTAAATGGGATTTTTGAAAAATCAAAATAATAAACATTGTAATTCAGCTCCTCGTAACCTAAAAGACATTATTGTGTGGCTCTGTGTCTGTCAGTTCACAATTATAGTTAGTTGCCATCTAATTAGATTATTTCTTTGGGTCTCTCTGTTCTTGCCTATATCATTGGAAAACTCAGCTGATTTTCTTCTGGCTCAATTGTAGCCCCTTAAAGCTCAGGTTTTAAAGGTCTGGTAGTTCTCACGTCCCAGCCTCCGGGCTCGAGTGAATCACTGTACTGTGGTGGAGAAAATAATGTAAACCTTATAAACAAAGTGGAGATTCCACCCTTCTTTCCTTCTGTATTTTAGACATGATGCGGGTCAAACCCAATTCCTCTCTTTGCCTAATCCTACCAGACCCAAATTGACTCCCTGCCTCACATAGAGCTCCCCTGTAAGTCCATCTATTCTAAATCAAAGAATAGATGTTCACAGCACAACTTAAAAGGGAACTGCAATATAGAGAGAAGCTCCAACCTCCCATCCTCCATCAGTGGATGGCCTTGAGTTTCTTTCTCCTTCACAATGGACTTTGAGATGCCCCTCCTGAAAAGGCCATTCCATCTAACATCAGAACTCACCTCAGCGACAAGGACAAGGACCTTCCTAACTCCCCCAAATTGGGCAACCAATTAGATCCCTAGGATTTCCTGCTTTGAAGGCCTCAACTTCTGAAAACTTTTGCTTTTCCATTCTTCCATTGGGGCCCCCTTTCCTGTCACCCAATAATCATTGTAATATAGTTTTTCTCCTCAGGGGTTAGCCACTTAAAATACAGAACTGAGGTATGCAGGGGAAAACAGAGTGGGGAAACAGTATTTTCAATACTGTTGAACTTTTCTGTATAATTTTATTGATGGTTCTGAATTTTGGAGACCAGCTTGAATTGTGTGGCTTTTCCATTTCCGCACTGATGCCCTACCCATTAAGCCCACACATAATTAAACCTGGGGTGGCCTATATTTTTCCCTCTAGACCAGGGGTCCCCAAACCCCAGGCCATGGCCTGTTTAAAACTGGGCCATGGCAGAAATGTGTGAAACTCCACTCGCCCAAGCGGAAAGTCTTTGTACTCGTGCATGATGCTCTGTTTGCACAAATGGAACTTCAGGTGGAAGCACTCTCCACTCGCATGAATGGACTTCACTTGTGTGAATGGAGCTTCGTGTGTGAGTGTTAAGAACCCTCCATGTGCATGCGAAACTCCACTCGCTTGAGCAGAGGATGTGCATGCATGCAGGTCGCACAAATGGAGGTGTGCGCAGGTGTGCCTGCCACATGGACACAGACACACACCTGCCAGGGTGTACCACCCAGCTAGAAAGGTTGGTGACCACTCCTCTAGCCCATCTTCTTACCCCTTCCTTAAGAGGCTAAGATTTAGGTTCTTAAGAAATACATATTTTATTTCAGTAAGGATGAAATCCCTAAAAATGCTATATCCCTAGAATCACCCACTCCCCTGCAAAAAAAAAAAAGGGATATGTGAGGATAATTTCCCACTTCCAGCTACCTCAGTTACAGTTACCAGGGAGAGAGCAGCGATGCTTTGGGGCTGCTGGTGCCAGGGCCAAGGGGACAGTAGCAGGAACTAGAATCATTAACCAGCAGGAGAATCATTAACCAGCAGGAGGATGTGTTTCACCCTGATATATCTGTCTCCTGCCAAGACTGTCCCTGCAAGGCCAGCTGGTTTATGATTGACAAAGCCCCTCCCTTCTCTGCTGAGACTTTCAGATTCTGTTTCAGTGAATTTTATTACTGATGTTCCTCCTTCCAGTGAAGTGTTATGTGACCGTATTGGTAATAGTGTGTACCAAGGTGGTTCATTATATTCCTTGTAAGGCTTTCCATCAGCTCAGGAGACAGTGGGGCTTTATTAAAGATCACTTTTTAGGCACATGGGCTTAGTCAATCAGGCCACTGCAGATCATAGGCCTCATTTTATATCCAGATTTTGAAACGATCTCTTCCACCTGTTAAATTTGTTCAGTTTCATTTGTCATCTTTGTATCATTGGACTCTAGAGCAAGAAATGGAAAAAGTGAATCAATTACTAGAACAATATTTCAGCTGCTCTTTCTCTTATCACTAGGACACTTGGACTGATGCAGAATTTGGGTGTACATAACAACTCAATACAGTTCTGCATAGGCACGAGCATTTTTCAAATAGTCTATGATGACCAGCCATGTTTTGCCCTCCAGACCTGCAACATCCTTTGCACCTTGGACTTCTGCAGGAGAAACGTAGGGTTCTCAGCTCCTGTTAAATAAAGATGTTTTGCAATACCTATACACAAGTGTGCTGCAGACTCACCAGGTGTGAAGACATCGAGATTCAGGTGGGGATTGGGTGTGAAAGATTTTATTTTCTTCCTGCCCATGTAAAAGATCTGAAGTCAAAGTTTGTTGACCCCTCCCCAATATCAACTAGCCTTGTGATCTTTCATTGAAATTATCTGCTTCTTTGAAGATTAATCCCTTTGCCTGTTAAGAGTATTCAAAATGCAGTCACATGACGGGGAAGGGGTGTCCACCAGAATTTCAGAACTGGGTTGTAAATATTTCTGGGGAAGACTGTTGTTTCTTGAAATAGTTACTAAGCATAAAGTCATAAGTTGCGGGCTACCTCTATTGCATTTTAATTAGTCTCTTTTTTAAAGAGAGAGCTGAAGAAAAGCAATTTTTGAACATTTTTTATGTTCATAGTTAGTTCAGATCTTATGACTGTTACAATTTATAAAACACTGGAAAGATATGTTTGCTGTTTTTATTTGTTTTTTATTTCCACCATTATTATGCTAACACTATTTTTTTCTTTCTTTGATTAATGAAGCACAGTACGCCTGGAGATACATACACAAACATGGGTCCTGGAACTTGGTGTTGTATTAGAAAACAGGAGTAAAAGCTGACAAATTCAGTACAGTATTTGCAATTATCTGACAAGCTAAGCAGATTATATTACTGATCTTTACACAGCAAGGCTCAGTTGAAACATGGCATTATTAAAATGGTTCTGATACAACGATCCTGGTTCAGAATGAATAAGCTCTTCTAGGTTATGCTAGATCAGTGTTTTTTTAAACTTTTAAACATGAGATATGTGGATTCCCAGAATTCTGGCCAAATTTGAAAAACACTGTGCCAGATAGCACTTTCCAATGGCTGGGTAGCTGAGCTTTGCTGGAGGAAACTTGGAGTGCCCTTAAGTTAAACATGATCTATTGCTGTCAACATCTTTGTCTTTTTCTTATAAAAGTGAAAACAGGAACTGCTAAGTCAGCTTCCACATAGGGCCAATGTTGCCTCTGTGAGAGAGGAAACCACAGCAAAGAGGACAAATATAAACCTCAAGAGAGCAGAAGAGTTGAGCAATTTGAAAATTCTATGCTAACAACAGGAGGAGCACAACCAGAGAATGTTTTAAAATGTACACCCTGTCATTTGCAGCAAAATCTGGTCAGTCAAGCACAATTCATTGGCAAATTTAGAAAATCAAACCAGGATTCTTTGTAGATTAAAATTAAAACATAACCCATATTGAGATGGTATATATTTAATGCATATTAGAATATAGCAATAGCATTTAGGCGTGTATACTGTCCCATGGTGCTGGGGAGGAGGGTTTACAGTGAAAAAGCATTATTTGCATTTTGCCCCCAACAATCTGAGTCCTCATTTTACTGACCTTGAAAGGAAGGAAGGCTGGACTTTGAGCCCCATCAGGATCTAACTCCAGGCTGTGGACAGTTTGTAACTTAAAATATACATTGTTATCAAAATATCCATCTCCCCCTAAAATTAAGGTGAAAATCATAGAACAGGAATGAATAGAGCTTGAATCAATAAATTGAATTAATAAAATAGGTCATCATCAGAGGGTATGGGGTCTCCCCATGTGTATGCACACTTTACCAATAAAAAATGCTTCCCTATGGTCATCCCACTTTTCTGGGCTACAAATGCAGAGATTATGAAACCTTCAGATCTTATAATGACTTGCCATGTCTCTGGCAACAATGGGGAATCAAGAACTGTACAGATTTGAGTAAGGGTACTTTTCATTCTGATCTTGGGTAAATACAGAATTTATGTAAATATCCCATTTGTAGGCTGCCCATTCAGCAAAACTCTGGGTGATTTATAGATTTTTTAAAAAATCTAATGTAAGAGTAGGGGAAACCAACCAATTTCCCAATCTCATTTATATTGAGTGGTTTTCAAACACTTTTTCCCAGACATCTCGTCATCAAGTTGAGTTGCCATTGATGAGATAATCTGTCAACTGACTGACTAGCAGCTTTCCCACAAACCCTCAGAGCAGTGGATGCTGGCTGAAGAAGTAACACCATCAATTCCTAAAAAAAAAAAAAAATCAAGGAGTAACCCGCCCCCCATCAATGGTTTAGGCCAGTGGCCCCCAACCTTTTGGGCACCAGGGACCAGTTCAATAGAGAAAGGTTTTTCTGTGGATCGGAGGAAGCATGGTTTCACATGCTGCCTCCATCCCATTTTCGCTTATTTGTACAGCTTGGTTGTTGGCATGCTATGGACCGGTGCTGGTACATGGACCCGGGGTTGGGGACCCCCTGGTTTAAGGCTCAGATATGCAGCCCTTGCAATGTGCTTTCCTCCTGGCCTTGAGAAGGAAGGAAAGTAATTTTGAAAACTGCTGCTCCACATGGGCTTCTTACTATGCCTTAAGGAGGAGATCAGTAGTGCTGCTGAATGTATATATGGGTAATAGCTGTCTCTGCTGTTGGAGAAGTAGAGAAGAGGACGAGAATCATCACTTTGTCTGTTCTCCACCTCACTTCCATGTCCCTGAACCATGCATGGATCCTTCCAAGCTGTCTTTGCCAAACCTGATGGTTTTGATTTAGTTTCTTGAGATAAAAGTGAAAGATAGGTTGCTACTCAAGCTGAGGTGGCAGTCAAAGGGAGAGGAAGGCAGGTAGAAGATCAGAAGAATGAACCAGGGAAAGTAAGAGAGGCTGAGACTGGCATAGTATGAAGTGGTAGCTGCTGGTGGGAATAGTGACCTCAAAGAAAGACATACCTGGGAGAATCAAATCATCAGATTGTTTTCTTACTAAGTTACAGAGTCTTTTAGGTGGAGAAACCTACACAGAATTGCTGGCAGAAGTTGAAAATATGAGAGATGTGCCAACACCATTGCAAAGCTCTACAGCTCCACAAAACTATCCAAGTCCCAATTTACTGTACTGAGATGGGAATGTTTCATCCATAGAGTTTACTAATGTGAATATGGACCTCCTAGATAGTCTTTCAGGAGGTCCATATTCCCCTGGGTGGAGAAAGAAAAGTGTCATGAGATTTGGTTTCCTTTGGAGACAACACAGGAATGATCATGGAGGCATGGAGCAGTCAGATGGAAGGCACAGTCCTGGAGTGGGTTAGTAGGATCTCAGCAGACCACTGACCTTCAAAGATGACTCCTCTATGCAACACAGAGTATTTGCTTAGGTAGACATCTTCTATTTTCCAGTAGAAAACACTACTTACCTACCAGATCCAACTTTGCCCTTGTCAGCAGCAGGCTGGCCCTGAAATGGAGGGTCTGTTGTAAGGATAAGTTCTCAGCAAAGGATAGGTGGGCAGTCTTACAACTGGAGCTAGGATACTGTGTGGATAGAGGCTTAAAGACTCTACTAGGTTTATTTCCACATTCATATTTTGTTCCTAATTTCATACTCTCTTTGTCCTCTTTCATACATCTGCAGCGTTCAGGTTCGATATCAAGAAGATCGTCCCAACTCTGCAAGCTGCCACATGCAACAGGCTGTCACATGATGTGGTGGATTCAGCTTTGCTAGAAGTCTGATATATTGTCCTCGATCTTGTACTGAGCAGTGGGCTTGGATTAGATACCCTCTGAGGTACCTTCCAATTCTGTTTCTATGTTTCTGTGCTGCAACCACAAGCGTAACCTCCACGGTAAAAGAATGAAGACTTGCCAGTGCTTTGCTGCTGCTAGATGTCAAGTATACCAGGAAGAACTGTAAGAAGTGGTTAGGCAGAGACTCAGTTCCCCAAAAACTTCTCTTGGTCCACTTAATGTGGCCAGCTGCTGCAAGAACCAAAAATAAAGGACTGTAATTGCATTCATGGCTAACTAGTTATGTGAACCAGCCCTCCAAAGATCAGTGCCAAGGAAGATAATCTGTACCTTACTTTTTGATTTACTTTGAGAAAGATAATGTCTGTTTTGCCACTACTGACTTACAGCATCTTCACAGCGTTCTTAAAGTGATAGAAAGCCTGGCCTTGCTGTTGCTATTTCGACACAGTGATGGATGGATGTGTTTAAAAGATGCTAGTGGGGACATGGCCAATCTCTCTGCGACACACACTTAAAGTGTTAGTTCTCAATCATATATCACAATGTAATTGATTCATCATTCCTATTAGTGTCAATCTTGCTCTCCTGGATAGAAAGAACCGAAGAAAGAAAGTCAAGGCAGGTGGTGAATATGAGGTTGATAATAAACAGCTTATGTCCTGTGATGATACGGTACCTGTAATATTATTAAACAACTTCTCCCTATTTCAGGTCCTTGGGGACCGGTCTTTGTATTTTGTGATTTTCTCCAGTTATTTCTCTTCTACTATGTTGCCTTCTGGTACTGTAACATCCACTAGCCAGACTTTTTTTGGTCTTTCTTATCAATATTAGTTAGTTAAGGATTTGTTGGGGACTCCATAATTTTCTGTCATAAAAGAGCTTTTCCCTCTTGCCATAGGATTCCTTGTCATGTCCATTAATGCTCTGCTGCTGCTCTGGCCATGCCTTTCTGGTTCTTTGTAAGCAAACATGGCTCCTGTGTAGCGGCTGTGGTGGCGTAGTGGCTTGAATGCTGTATTGCAAGCTAACTCACAATTCACTGCCAGGAGTTCAATTCTGACTGGCTCAAGATTGACTCAGCTTTCCCTCCTTCCAGGTTGTTGAGGGTAATATGTTGACTCTGTAAACGTCTTAGAAAGGGATGTGAACACTGTGGAGTAGTATATAAGTCTATGTGTTATTGCTATTTTTATTCTTTCTTATCACATCCAGCCCAGGGTATTCACAAGTTAATGGAGAAAATGGCATTAAGATTGTCAGTTATGAAAAGCAGCCTCTTTCTCAGGGAGATAATCTGCTGAAACACAAGAATCGTTCCTTTGCTTTATGGTTTGTGCCCTGCTGAGGTTCTTTATTTTTTTCCAAGAAGATTCTGACCTCATCTACCTAGATTGCCGGTACCCATAGCTTTGAATTTTCCCCCAGCAGCTTTATGAGCAAACTGGAACATTCCATTATGATCCCAGCTTCAGTGTTTATCACTTTTGAAATCTGATGTCCATGTCAGTGTTTTAATTGGCACCACTTGGGTTATGCCAGCCTGCCTGGTAAGAAAAGTACATCTCTGCTCATATGACTGACAGAGGGCATTTTATAGTTATATAATCTGGATTTTGCACAAACGGACGAAGAAAATGTGAATTCTTTCATCTGTATGTTTAAAACCATTGACGTGAAACCTTTCCTCTTAGATTTCTGTCCGCATGACAGTCCCAAAAGTGCTTTTCCAAAAGGCAACTGGACTTGCTTGTTCCTTTTCTCCCTTTTCCTTTTTGCTTCTCATCCAAGAAGCTTCTTCAGATCTAACTTAGAACTGAAGAAGCTTTGTGGATGAGAAGAGAAATGTTTTCAAGGGGGAAAAAAAATCCAATTGCCTTTTGGAAAAGCACTTTTGGGACAACTGAGACCTGGATGATTGAGAATCTCCATAGACATTTAGAGATTATATATTGTATAGTTAACCCTGGTTGTAGAAACTTAATGTCTTTCAACAGGACAACATATAGTTGACAAGAAACAAAAGGCCTTCCCTCATTTGCATCTAACCAAGGCAAATTCATGTCCTGGCAACCTCTTGTTTTCTATTGTCTCCCTAGCAACATCCTTATCTCCAGTTCCACTTCATTAGTGAGGTAGAGTTAAGTTGTTCTGAGCAATACCAGTGTTAAATATGTTTAGATGCTAATCCCCCCTCCCTTATTCCAATGCTATACAAGGCCATTCTCAGTTTGTATCACATTTGGTGGGATTGATATCACCCATTCCTGTGAAGTAGAGAGGGGATCAGAATTGGCAATAGGAAATTCTATGCTGGCATAGTTTCCTGCTTTCTCAAGGCTACATGGGTAGCATTTGATTGAGCAATGGGGAATGACCCTGAGTTGATATTCTCCACTGAAAAATAGCAGATTAACAGATTAACAGAGTTGGAAGGGACCTTGTAGGTCATCTATTCCAACCCCCTGCCCTACACTATTTCTGACAAATGGCAGTCCAGTCTCTTCTTGAAAGCTTCCAGTGTCAGCTACTAGAAAGCCGCATTCAACAGTTGGGTTGGATCAAACCCATGGAGCATAAAAATTTTGAGTGCAGATTATCCCAAGTGAAAAACCATGATTGTTGGTTGTGGTAAACTGCATCTCATCAGAGAACTGCAATTAAGATAGATGGTTACATGGTTTATATGATAAATATATGAATTTTGCTTGGTTAGACACTTGTACCTAAAGGACACACATATGGGAGATTGCAGAATTATTTATACTCACACCGTGAAACGTTTTCCACCTTTAAATCATGACTTTGACATTTTTTATTGAAGTTTCATTGGAACAATGTAACCTACAAATCACAATGTCAATTTATGCAGAAACTTTAAGCATGAAGAGAGAGCTTATAAATAAACAGATAATCTGAAGACCCCATTACTTGATTAGAGAGGACGATTTGTTTTTTTCCAAATGAGTTTAACATTTTATTTTTATTTCATAGAATATTTTTATGTAGAATTAGAAAATGTTAATTAGATATTTAAATTCATATTCACAAATGTTTTTGTAACAACAGTATGTGTCATGCTGTATATTGGTATGAGTGAAATCAGTTCTGGAAGATTACTGTCCTTTATTTATATGAGGAAGTAAATTCTGTTGAATTCAGATGAACTGGCGTGACTAGACACACAGGTTTACACCTTAAACTTTGAAAGGGCAGAACTTCGATTTGGTTAAATCTCAAATCTGGACATGGGTACAGGAGATACCCTTATGTTTTCTTGCGGTATTATTTCATTTTTGTTGGCGCTGAAATCAAATCCTCAAGATGATGGGGACATTATGGAAATGTGTCTCATCAAAAATAAGGAATGAAGTAAAGGAGGAAGTTGGTAGAATTGTAAACAAGCAAAAACCAAACAACTCTTCATGTAGGAACAATTCAGGTCATTGATAATTCAACCATAATGCTATTCCAATAGATTCAGGATACAGAGAGAAACCATTTTATGCAGCATTATGAATTTGGTCTATAGGATGCCTTTTGGATTTGCATCTTCCGGCAATTCTTGGTTAGGAGAGAGGTGGAACTGGGACACTCCATTTGTACCCAAGAGTAGCTAACAGACTTTGTCGTGGGCTTTGCCCCCTTCTGTGGCCATCAACACACAAACTGGAGCTATGAATGGATCTGCAAAAGGAAGATGCTTCAAACTGCTCCATATGTTTTTCACCTGCTTGGGAAGTGCACAGGGGTGAGAAATGGCATTGAAAATAGTAGTGGGGAGCCCCACTTTCCTCCATGCCCTGATAGTTCTAACCTCCCTAAAATTGGTGGCATTTTAGAAAGATTGGGAAATAACAACTGAGGACATTCCCTAACAAGCTGAGGTATCCTTCATTCTCTGAATCATTTGAGATCATGGTTCATGCCAGCAGTGGCTGAGCTTGCTTAGAAAATTAACTTATATTGATCAATTCATTAGGGGGATGAACACTTATACTGATTGAAATGTTAGTAGGAATCAGGGTGAGCTAGGAGCATTTTCTATTTCAGTATCCCATATTGCTGAAGAAATTTGACTAAAAACATTACTCTATAGCCTTGTTAGATACTTCCTTAAATATCTAGAACAGAACAGTGGTTTAACTCTTGACCCAGTGATTTTATTACTTTTTGTGTTTATATAATATGTGGAAGCAGAAACTTTAGATCCCAAGAGTGAATGTCAAGTTTTACACGAGGCTTCGGATTCACTGTGCTGTGGGAATTCTAAAAGATGGCACATTGGACCCTCTTGAATGAAAATTGATGTAACCAATTTACAGCTCAGAATATGTTTATCTTATCCTTACATATTTATTCACACTGATTGGTATTTTGAAATATCAGAAGGAGGGCAAGGGATATTCCTTAAAATGCATGAATTAAGACATGGTTTTGGATCTTACCTTTTGTTATTAGGATGTTCACTGAAGAACATTTGTACCCTATTTTGCTGCTATAGCCCCTGAACTATGTATGAAAGCATTTGGAACAATTGAGAGATCCTCCTGAACAGGAGTATTGGGACCTACAGGACAGAAGTGATCTGAGAAAGTTTCCTTCTTTAAATTTCCTTACTTACTTAAGGACAAACCATGTTCTCTCACCGAATGTCCTTATTTCAACATTGCTGGCTTAATTCCAGGACACGGCCACCAAAAACTGCAAGGGTTCCAATGATGCAAACTAACATGAAGATGCCAAGGAGAAGATGATCAACCACCATTGCAACAAACTTCCATTCTTCTGCAGCCTGATGGTTAAAAAGGAAATGTAAAGAAAAGAAATAAGAGTTTTCATAAAGCCAGGAGTTATGTAAATGGATTTTCTCTTCAAAATCTTTCTTCTTTTGATTGACCAAAGATATAATTGGCAATAAAAGTCAGTATTTATAATGACCGACATATGGAAGACTGTGACTTAGAATGTAAGAAAAACAACAATTTTAATTGTTTAATTAAACAATTTAGTTAATAAGTGAAATAATAATAATAAAAAATAAATAGGAGGAATGGAAAGTAATGATATAATAAAATAAAAATGAGCTAAATACAAAAGTAAGTGATCAGTACAAAAGAAATACATTCCTTCCTTGTATTGTTAAATAAATTTAACATATTTTGGTTTTATGATTAATTTCTCAACAAAGATATAACAACGGCCAACTGTACAGATTCCACAATTTTTTTGACCAATTACTGTATTGTACTGATATATTTATGTATTTACTTATTCACTCTTTAAAATGTTTAATAAAAGAAAAATAGGTTGAGGTGTTTTGGTCAAATAGAGACAATGAGCAGTGAGCACATTGCAAACCAAAAATAAAATAAAAGAAGATCTGGTTGTTGTTGGAAAGTGAATTGCAAACACACAGATCAGGGGTGTCAAACTTGTGTCATCACAGCGGTGTCACGTGACACATCATGACTTCCCCCCCTTAGTTAAACTGGACATGGGCGTGACCAACACATGACACATCTGGCCCCCGGGCAGGAGTTTGACACCCCGGCTACAGATAGAAGCATAAATGATTTGGGAAGGACCAGATAAAAGCTCTATTTATCCCAGAACATACTGTGTTTACCAGAAAATAAGACCCTGTTTTATATTCTTTTTGCCACCAAAAAAAGTACCAGGTCTTATTTTCAGGGGATGTCATCCACTGACTAACCTATTAGTTAGGGGCACACGTATATTGGGTGCAGGTGTAAAAATCAAGCTAGGTCTTACTTT
>JANHGC010002036.1:48865-70475 GCA_027560395.1 Boaedon fuliginosus
TATTATAAATTGATGCAACAACTTAAAATTAAGTGGAAAAATCTGCAACTATCACTGATTGTTAGGATTGCTACAATAAAAATGAACATATTGCCAAGATTATCATACTTATTTCAAATCATTTGGATAAAATTGGAGTAAAATACTTTGAGGAACTTCATAAAGTAATATTAAGATATATTTGGCAAGGGAAAAAGCAAGAATAAGTCTAAAAAGATTCAAGAAAAGCAAGAGGCTTTGAGTTACTGAACTGGGAATTATATTATCAGGCGGTGATACTTGCTTAGGTGAAAGAATGGGTTGTATTGAGAAACAAGAGATTATTGACTTGGAGGGACATGACTTGCAATTGGGATGTCACACCTTCTTGTGGTATGGAAAAAATAAAATACATGGTTACTTTCTAAGGCACTACATTAGGAATGCATTATTGTTAGTATGGGAGAAAATGAGAGAACAGCACTATTTGAGGATACCAATCTGGCTTTCGACAATGGAAGGACTGTTTCACCCAAATGTTGTTAACATAAAAAATATTGTTAGATATAAAGATATACTGAACGAGAAGGGGGAACTCAAAAATAAACAAGCATTGAGCAATCAAGAGATTGATTTGACACCGTACTCACAACTGCAGATATATTTTAGATATGAGAAAGATGCAAAACTATATGGTTTCTATAAAGAACCAACAGAACTAGATAAGATATTAACAGGGGTAAAGAAAAATTGATTACAAAAGCGTATAGCAACTTACTATACATTAAATTGGAAGATGAACAAGTAAAGGAAACATGGGGGGGGTGGAAATTTGGTTGTACAATTGAATTCAACAAATGGCAAAGATTGTGGGACAGGAATGATAAATTAACAATGTCAGCCACATATAAAGAAAATTTGTATAAGATGTTTTATAGATAGCATTTTGAACCAGAACGATTGGCAAGGAAATTTAAAGATAAATTGGCTAAATGCTGGAAGTGCTACCAGATACTTGGGTCATATTATCATATGTGGTGGACCTGCTCAAAAGCAAAACAATACTGCACAAAAATACATACGTGGTTAGAAAAAATGATAAAACAACGTATTGATTTAAAGCCAGAAATATTTATATTGTGTATTCTACCCAAAAAATACAGTTAAGGAAAATGCATATTTAGTTATTCATATATTAACTGCTGGTAGAATTGTATTTGCGCAAAATTGGAAGAGTGAAGAGATACCTACAGATGAGAATATGATTAGGAAAATATTAGAATGTGTGGAAATGAATCGATTAATGCTGACAATTAAGGAGAAAGAGCGAATTAAATGCTATATGGTATGGGGTCTATTTTACCAATGGTTAAACAATAAAAATGGAAGTTAGAAATAGGGAAACAAAATAAAGAAGATATGTTAAAAGAGATAAGTAAATATTATGATTAGTATGTTGAATATTATTATGTTAATATTGTAGAATTAATATATGGAATATGGTTATGTTAAGGATTGCAGAATCAATATTAATTTAACAAAGGATGTTGTAATTTTGATTATTGTAACAAAGATATTTGTACCCAGGCAACACACTGTTCAACTGAAGATGGAATGATTATATTAAAAAATAATATCTATATATATTTAAAAAAAGACCGGACAATGGGATTACTATCTTTACATTTCCCCACAACAGCCCTGCCAGCAGCGAGATCAGTTCTCATGACAGTCCAGGTGCCATTTAAGACCACAATTTAGCTTCTTTTTTCTTTTTCCTCACTCTATAAATGCCAGAAAAACAGCAGCTTATGCCAGGCCATTAAAACCCATATGCCACAAAGAATTTTGATCTTGAACCTCTTGGAACAGATTGTCAGTTTCAGAAATGTTGCTGATTGAAATCTATAGAGGAAAGGAAAGCATGATACAACAACAAAATTCCTTTAAAAAACAAACAAGCCATCAAACTCTGTAATTACAAATGTATCTGGGAATGGCGTGTTCCCTGACCCGGCCGAGGCAAACAGTGAGTGGGCAGAAGCTCCGGGGCAAGACCGGAGCTGGGACATGGTGCATTCCCTGCCCTGGATGAGATGAACAGCGAGTGGGCAGAGGCTCCTGGGCAAGGCTGGAGCCAGGGAATGGCCCATCCCTGGGCCCCGACTCGAAGTGAAGGGTGAGCAGGTAGCATGCTAACCTTTGGTGAGCAGAGCAGGCTAGGCACGGAGATTAGCTGGGCCGTGTGGTGAAGGCATGATATATAGGGTGGAGTGGGGCCAGCGATTGGTTTTATGAGACCGTGCTTCACATGGGCACAGCACTGCACTCAAAGACCGCCCTCGGTGTCAGCACTGGTGAGATGAGCTGTTTTTTAGCTAAGCTGAGGCACAGCAATCCACTCTGCCATGCGAATCAGCTGAGCTAAAAAACAAGGGAATTTAGGACAGGAAAGGATGAGGCCAGGGGCAGGTGGGCAGGGCCAGCCAGAGGTGGTATTTTCTCTGAACTACTCAAAATTTCTGCTACTAGTACTCCAGAACCGGTCTGAACTGGCTGAATACCATCTCTGAATGTGACATTATCTGACTAAACTAATACATAATTTTCTCTTATGAAAAGAAGTAGCATTGACATTGGTTTAGAAGCGGGATGCTCAATGCTTTGCATCCTTAGAAGCTGAATTACTATTAAAACATAGGAGAAAGAAGAGTTTAGCCACAGTCAACTCCAATGTAAAACAAGCTCATTCTCAAACCTTGAACAAACCTATACCCGTAGCCCATTGATGCTGGAATCAGATGTTAAATTTAAGAGGTAATGGCTTCTAATGGACTTTTGATTATATAAGACTTTCTCTAAAAGTGCAGAAAAAGTGACTAAGGCCAGAAGCTTTCAAAAGATGAAATGGGACAGTATCAAGGTGATATACTGTATGAGCATTATAAAATGGCATTTCTGGAGCTAGGATTCAAATCTCTACAGCTTTGAAGTTTCTGGGTTTGGGACAATTTCCATTACAGATTGTTGAGAAGTTTTCTCCCACTCCCAGCAATTATACTTCTATAAAACAGGGATGAATAATTTGTCTTCAACTGAGGCCTAGCCTTGACTATCGATTGCTCTGCCAAGGACCATGTTCACAAACAGTAACTGGACTGAACTGGACCATAAAATAAAACTGATAAGGTCCTTTCCCGTACATTTAATTATTTTCTGCCATACATTATTATTGTTACCATTTAAGACAACGTTTGGAGTTGATCCATGGCCCAGTTGCCGTTCTACTGGTTTAGGTTATACAGATTCTGCTTTAAAATCTAACTTTCAGATTTTGAAAGATCCCTGTGCATGGTTTTGAATTCAGTTTTAGATTCCAATGATCTTCCACTTTTTAAAATGTGCATCTCCATCAAGTACGTTGAAAAGATAAATTGGAGACACTTCTTAACGCCAGCACTGTAACTATTTGTGAGAACTGGTTCTCACATTGGTACAGGTGACTAGTAGCCATTTCCATAGCAATCTCTAGTTGCAGGCTGACCTCCTTCTCAAGAGATCTAGGCCTCCTCCCACTTTGGTTGGAAGAACACAAGGGCAAGTGTGAGAAGCTGACAGCCTTGATTTGCCCTTATACACTCTATTTGGAAACTGAAACATTTTCTGAAATTTCTGTTGCTGCTTTAAACCTTCCCTTCAATTTAGAGTAACTCATTCTATAGGTCAGGATTCTCCAAAGGGATCAATAATGATCCCCAAAAGTCAATGGGACTATCCATTGTTGTTGTTTATAGTATTATTAGTTAAAATAGTATTCATTACATTATTTTCATATGAAAAATGTTTGAGGGTCAATGAGCTATCTAAAACTTCATGAAGAGGTTGATAAGCTGAAGAGTTTCGGGACCCCTGCCATAGATTGTTTTCCAGATCAGGTAATGCCAAACAAGTCTGACTCCATTTTTCTTTTTTTCCATTTGCCTTCTTCTCCAACTCAGTTACATGCCACATTCTTACCACCTACATCAAAACCCAGATCAAAGGACCTTTACTGTTATTAGCTTCCTTCATCAGAACTGAAAGAACAATTTGCTAAAAAAAAGGAAAAGTTTTTCACTGCTCTTCAGCTGAGATGATCAGAATATAATTCTTTGCCACATAAAGCATGCTTCCTTTCTAATGGAACTTATTTGACAGACAGACAATAATGAATGGATAATGAAGGTTACTTTCATTTGTCATGGATTGTGAGAAGGTGGCATTTTTCAGGGAGTAAGACCTCATAGAGTCCCAATCTCTTTTCTGCAATGCAAGTGCATGCATTCTGCTCTGTACCTCATCCCAATTTTTATCAGGTGGAATGTCTCAAATAAACAGAGCTGATGTCAACAATACATTCCCTTCTTATTTTATCAGGTCTTGTGCTTTTCACATCTTAGCAAGATCCTAGACAGCAAGGAGCAATCCCTTTTTTTACTTTGCCAGCAGTTTTTCATAAGTCTGTTAATAATCACACATCTCTACAAATAACTTTTCCCTAATGGAAATAATTAAACTGTTGAACACTGAAAAGATCCAGAAGAACATAGTGTTCTCCAGTTTGTCTTAATAAACTGAGCTTCAGAAGAGTTTTATAAGTAATAATCTAATAATTTTAGATATATAGTTACATCCAGTAATTCAGATGGGACAGGAGTAGTAGCTAGAAACTAGCTGATAGGAACTCAAATCTTTATCTCACTACCTCATTCAGTATTGTCTATTACATCAATTCAGCATCAATGATCCATAATTTTGAGGGTTCCCCCCCCCAATCAAATCTGATGGGAGGCCAGAAAGGTATACCACTTTGATCTACAGAAAAAAGGATGTTTACTCAGCTGCAGAACTAAAATATGTAATGTTGATTGTAGAATACTTAGTTAGCATGTAGTAAACACAGCAGAGTAAATTTTAGCTCTCAGCTCTGAGAGTTCAAAGCTCCTAAATATAAAATGCATTTACATTTCTGAAAATAATTTTACAGGTATATAGCAAAACATCAATCAAATTAATTTTGGCTCCATGTAAGTGCTTAGAACCTAGGCTATAGTCTAGCTGCTTCTTTCCACACATTAACTATTATTTGTATAAGAAAATATCAAAAGGTAAATAATTATGAATCCGGAATTGCCCACTTATAATGGCAACATGTAAAACATGAATAGCTGTAAATGGTTTTGACTTTATTGTACTGTGGTCTATTTTGACATAGTATTAGTCTGTGCATTTTCAGATGCCCCTGAAAATAATACCTGGTGATCCTAGATGGATACAATAAAAACATATAATCCTGCAAAAAGTAAAGGGCAGATGGGTACATATTTACATTACACATATGGAATTCCCAAGCATTTTATTTTTAAATAAATACAGCACAGGCAGATTATTGAATGTGAAGTTACCTCTAAGCAAAATGACTTTGCATTCCCACTAGAGCAGATCCAGGTAAGGAAGGGACTGTTCTTATATAATGAACAATTATGCAAAATGACTTATTTAGCCGGTGAAGAACCTTCTAATTAAAATTGAAAAATCCTCACTGATTAATTCAGCAACCTGCTAAAACCTTTGAAGTAAGAAAGACTTCCACAAAAATAATTGTCAGTATCTTTATTCATACTCAACTTGCTTTCAAACTATTATTACTATTTAACAAAAAAAGTCATGCAAACAAAGTTTAATTGTTAAGTTTAAGGAAAAAGTGCAACAATTTGTACATTAGTCTCGTCCTTTTTTAAAAAACATCTTCTCCCAGCAAATGAATGGCCTTTCCATTTACTTTACAGTACCATGCGATTATTAAATAGTTAGAAAACATTTTTCTGTCTTCCAAATAGAAATATCGAGCCTTAAAATAGTATCATATATAAAATGTAAAATTTGATTGGTTTGACTTTTGTCCAAAGAGAGAACGAGGACACAGCAAATATGATGTGATAGTTCGCATTCTTTCATGCGAAAAATCCATAGTATCGAAGCTATAAGATACTCCTTCCATGTGGCACGTGGATCTCAGGCTTTACATTGACAAAAATTACATTACATTTTTATTAAATTGAATTGTGTACACCTTCTAAGCATTGAAAAGAAATAAAATCTCTGAAGTTTGTTGTTTGGGGCATTGATTACAGTAGAAACAAATCCTAGGCCTAAATTCTGCATAATAATTAAGTATAAGCAACCTGTCTATCTTAAATGAGATAATCATGAATTGGTTAAAATTCACATTTTGATTCCAATCCACATGGGACCTGGAGGAGGGGAGAGGGATGCAGTTGCATCTATAGATTTTCAGACAGAGTTAGAGGTGTCTGTTCTTGCAAAAGGCTTTTTTGCTTTTTTTTGTTCAATTGTGTCTGGACAGGTCCCTGCAGTTTTCTTGGTGGGGTTTTCAGAAGTGATTTACTATTGACTCCTTCCTAGGACTGAAAGTTACTGGCCCAAAGTCCTTGTCCACAAGACGGGATTAGAACCCGCAGTTTCCTGGTTTCTAGCCCAATGCCATAACCACTATACCAAACTGGCTCTCTGTAAATCACTCCCTAAAATGGAAAGATGGATTGCAGTGAAAAGCTTGAGGCACACTCAGGGGAGAAGGGGTGTCTTGTTAAAAATGGGTGGTTGTATGTAGTATGTTATTTGCATACTTTACCCCAAAACCTCCTTCACAGAGATTGTCATGAGGTTTGCATAGGAGAAATTCCCTGTGATTTTTGTAAAAATTTGGACATCAAATCGAAATGGATTCAGGCTGTCTCTCAATACACAATATGAC
This sequence comes from Boaedon fuliginosus, assembly GCA_027560395.1. Taxonomy (NCBI): domain Eukaryota; kingdom Metazoa; phylum Chordata; class Lepidosauria; order Squamata; family Lamprophiidae; genus Boaedon; species Boaedon fuliginosus. Next base: position 55,662 of record JANHGC010002036.1, read on the forward strand.
ACTCTTTACATCAATTGTTGAGAATAATCAAATCAGTCTTTGAAAATGATGAGAATACACCCAATTACCTCTGAGCAAAACCAAGTTCTCCAGCTTTTTGTCTTGTCACACTAATTTTTATGATGATATAAATGTGCAGTTTGCTTATGGTTCAAAATAAAGTGATTTAATTTCTGTTGATGGGAATAGTTGCCTTCAAAAACCCTCCTACCTTCTGGGTTTCATGAAATCTTGCCTTAAAATAAATGGTGTCCAATTTCTTGATCCGGACAATATGCTAGAACACTCTATTATGCTTTTGCTTATGCAAAATTTGAACCCCTTTAATAGAAAAACTGCCTTCATACTTTAGCAAAAGCTGCATCCTGCAACATCTACACAGAACTTTGCTTGGCAAGAGCTAAAATATTCCAGATCATGTATGAGACACATATTGGGTTATGCATTTTTTTTTCTCACCAGTACTATTAAAAGTTGTATAAAAAAGTACAAATAGCACAGCATTTTCAGCAAAATATGTAAATTGTTGGATTCTCTATTAAAAAATTTAACACTTGTTTTTTTTTAACCTTAGAAGTGCAGCAATAATAATAACCAAACAGACCTCACAGTAGACTGTGAGGATAATATTATTATCCCCATTTTACAAATGAGGAAATTGAGGCAGAAAGTTTCATACCTTGCCCAAGGCCACAAAGGGAATCATTGGCAGAGTTGAGAAAAGGGAGTCCATTATTCCTAGATCCCACACTTATAACACAGCTATGAAAACACCTATATTGTCTCCATTAAAGGTAATCTTCGGCTTACGACCACAATTGACTCCATTTCTGTGGCTAGGCAAAATAATTGCTAAGTGAATTTTGCCCCATTTTATACCTTCTTGCCACAGTTGTTAAATGAATTTATGAAGTTGTTCAGTTAGTAACACTGTTGTTCAGTGAATCTGGCTTCCCCATTGACTTCACTTGTCACAAAAGGTGATCACGACCCCAGGATGCTGCAACCATCATAAATATATGCCAGTTGCCAAACACTCAAATTTTGATCAGCTGACCAAGGGGATGCCACAATGGTCGCAAATATGAAAAAGGGTCATAACTCACTTTCTTCAGTGGCACTGTAACTTTGAACGATCACTAAATGAACTGTTGTAAGTTGAGGACTACCTGTAAATATTTTCATATCCCAAGAGACCTTTTAATGGCAGGCATTATAAGGTGGTATAAATGCCAAGCTTCACTGACACAACGATTTACTGATAAAGTGATAAAACGACAAGCGGCGTTAAATCACTGTAAAGTTTAAATATTTCAGATATCGTAATTTTGAATTTGCTTCTTACATTGTGAATAAATAACTGGAGGGTGTTTTAAGGGGGGAGTTGAAAACAATCACAATGGAATGTTTGCAATGTAACACATTTTACAGGTGCAATTATATTCAATGCTCAATATAATTTCAATCTTTCCCACCCTCACCCTCCCAATTTCTATATTGAAAGTAAAATATTTTATCCCTAAAATAATGTATAAAGTTTGGTTCAGGACCTTTAAATGGATATGAATACATTTGATTCATGCAATATAAGCTCAGGCTCACAAGCAGTCCATGCCAAATATGTTCTGTTAAGCGCTTGAGTTGTGCTCCTACACATTTCTTCATTGGACAGACCCCTCTGGAATATAGAGGGGGCAGGAAAGACGGGCAAAGGTGGGGGGGAACGGGGTGATGCCCTAATTATAGGTATATAGTATATATCAATACTTTGATATAAAGTATTACTTTGGGCAACCTTCAAAAGTGTATTCTTATAAGATGTTCCGTTGATCTCATTTTGCATACAAGATTATTCTGAAGTCAAACCCATACTTTGTTCTGTGAAAAGATGCTTTCTAAACTGATGATACTGTATACAGTTTTAGCTCTTAAGTCAAGTAAAGATTGCTTTAATTCCACAGATTGTTAAGCCAAACAGGAAAACCTATCTGCTATGTTGGCTGATCTATTTTAGTTTCTAGAAAGCCCACTGACAAAGCAGCAAAGTGGAAGTTAAATACACATAGAACCTAAGCACTTGGGCGAGGAGAAGCACTACTCTTTAATTAATTAGTTAACAACTGAAAACAAAGCAAAGGGATTAGAGTCCCTATAGGTTGCTTTTGAGGGACTTAATTCAGGAGCTAAATTCTAGGAATTGTAAAGCCCTGCTCTACGATTGACAAAACCCAAGTCTGAAGGATTTAAAAAGCAAATGTATAGGCCTAAGTTAACTAGAGCAGGTTTAACTTAGAGGGCTAAGAAGGAGAAGACACTTGCCACAAGTATTGCCTTGCAAGGGCAAAAACTCTATGGCACCAATGATAAAGTGTCTTAATGCCAGTAGTCCGGTATTCAGACTTTAAAACAGGAAGTTAATAATGATGTAACTATTCCTACAAATTTAGCAGGAGTATACAGAAGCCCAAGCAACCAAGCTATTTTGTGGTGGGAGATGAAAGAGGTGACTACAATTATGCAGGAACTGAAGCAGGTGATTAGGGAGACATGGTTGTTTTTTCCTCCCTCAAAATATTAGAGCATATTATCAGCATCCATTGATAGAGATTGAGTACAAAAAGAAAAGTCATCCCACAACACAAATACAAGTATGGAATGTGGCAGAAGATGCAGCAATACCCAACACTGATTGTTTTGAAAAGATTAGAAAAATTCACAGAGAGCGAGGCTCTTAATGGTTACTAGTCACAATAGACCAATGTGACCTCAATGCCTCTTTATTGATTTATTTTCTTATTTAATACTAATTGCTAAGGACCTATGCTCTTTGGTGGGGCCAAAGTCTCATACCAGACAAATCCTTGAGCTTGAATGCGCTGGGCTCTTCTTCATGAATGAAAGCATCTTCGTAGCAATAGGGAAACAGCAAAAATGAGAATATATGGGATCTGTGCAATGTGCATGTGTGTAGGTGCTCCTGGAAATGGAGTATTGTTGGGTCAATTCATTTTCATTAAAAAAAAATCTTAAGCAACATCTGCTCTGGGTTTGCCGTTCTGCTTAATAAATGTTGTCACCTCCATATCCTGTGCATTTTAAGAAAGAATACGAAGCTTTAGAGTGATGTGGGACTGGCCAATGACAAAAAATATTGCAGTTTTGTTCAGGAAACCTCACCTAAAGCAAATGACTATGTGTTTATCTAAATAAATTTAACAAGGAGTGCATTTGTATTATCTTAACAAAGATAATTTCTCCTATCTTACTGAAAAAAAATATACAGGGCCCTTAAAATGTGTGCAGAATTCATGGACCTGTTCATTGTATTTTTTAAAGGTGCATAATGGCTAAAACTGAAGTATTTATTTAATGACCAAAGACTGCTTGATCTTGTCAAGATCTTGTATCCATCCTTCATCTCTGATATGGCAATGCAAGCCAGTTTTATTGAAATCTTCCTTGGGTCCAGGGAATAGGGAACATTTTCTAATCCTTTCTCAAATTATATTTGATTCAAAAATGTATTAAGTAAGCTTGATACACATTTGCCAGGATTTGGAAGGGAGAATGTTTGTTTTAAGCACAATCATCCTCTTGTTATACACCTGGATTGTATGAGCTAACCGAATTATTAAATGATTGTTAATTCTTCAAATTTTAGAAGAGTTCCTTAGGGATCAATTATGGAAAGTGAAAGGTCACAATCATCACAAAGATAAGCAACTCAGCATATGCTGCAGGTCAAGACTTTCCTGCATTATTTTTCTCATTGATGCTTTCCAGAAACTTCGGGGTTCCAAACTGCTGGTTTCTTTTAAAAGAGATCAACGTCTTTCTACTGTTATTTAAGTTTTTAGTGTTGAAGTTAATCTCCTTTATGGTGCTGCCATTTGATCCTGAGAGTGCCTTGAAATGTGAATCACAGCAAACTGGTTTCTTGTATGCCTATTTACAGTTCCCAAAATATATTTCCAATATAGTCATTTTATTGGAAACAGGACAATCTCCTTTAGAGATCAGAGCATGGCTTTTTGGTCTGTTGTGCTTACTGAGAGAACCTATTTTTAGGATAGCCCCAGATTTATTTCCTTTATCTCCCGGCAGAGGGCCAAAACTGCTCCTAGCTAAATTTGGAAGCCCAAGAAGCTATTGAATCGAGCTACCACCCACTATTTTTCTACCCGAGTAAAGGATAATTCTGGTGCTGCACTAATATTTGGAGTATTTCCCTTCCAGGCCTCTGAGTTTATGCTCATTCATCTTTTGCACCAAATTCTTTTGGCCTTTATTTGAAAAGGCGTTTCTCTTATCTTAATAGACTGCTTGCAATTAATTTTCAAAACCTTATTTGGCAAAGCTGAATATGCAGGTAGTCCTCAATTTATGACCACAACTGGGATCAGAATTTCCATTGCTAAGCAAGGCAGTTGTTAAGTGAGTCCTGCCTGACTTTACAATCTTTTTTTTTGCCATGGCCGTTAATGTGGCCATTAAGCAAACCTGGCTTTCCCTTGACTTTGCATGTCTGGGAAGGTCACAAATGGCAATCACATGACCCCAGGATGCTGCCACCATAATAAATACATGGTGGTTGCCAAGTGCCTTGAATTTTGATATGTTGGGATGCTGCAACAGTCAGAAGCATGGCGACTTGTTGTAAATCACTTTTTTAGTCCTTTTGTAAGTCTGAATGGGCTTAAGTTTAAGGACTACCTGTAATCTCTCCCATTTTACAAGGAAGACACAAGGAGGATTTTTCAATTTTAGGGAGCATGCCCACATAATGAACAGGCAGCCAGGCTTAAACAGCATGCCTTTCTATACTACAATTTTTTTACACTGCAGGTCAGCAATTGATTGTACCTATATGGGGCACAAAAGCCTCTGCAGAGTAGTTTAAAAAAATAAAAGGTCCAGAAGGCAGCCTGATTAAGAGACCAAAACCCTCTGTTTTTTTGTCTATCACCATCTTGACTGTGATCCTTCATCCCCCTTAGATGACTCAGTTGACTGTCCTGCCAATTCAATGCAAATGCAATATCTTAGCTGAAGGATAAAATGCCAAAGGTTAGGATCAATGGCTATTCAGTACGAGGCAACAAGGATTGTCTCATAGGATAGGGATTATCTGGGTCACTGCTGCGTTTTTATATTCTGTGTGTATGTGTGTGTGTGCTTTGTTGCATTTATTTGTTTGCTTCTTGTCTTGGCTCTTGCCATCAGCTATGAATTGTCAACTGAGGTAATTAAAAAGAAGACAACTCCATTTGTAGAGCTATTTTCCCCACTTCAACTCCCCCAAGATGTGATAAAATAACATCACAGTTAGACCGAGGGCAGCTGAGTGGGGAAAGCTGTTGAATCATTTATAACATCCAAGAAATACTGAACAGGGGACCAAAATATAATTTCATAGCATCAATTGTGTATATCATTATTATTGTCTATGGTAAATGCTACACATTTAAGTCCCTATGATCACCTTAAGAGATTGGGCAAGTATTTGTCTGAAAATGGTGTAAAGTCTCCTCTCTGAGCAGAGGGTTGGATTAGAAGACTTCCAAGATCCCTTCAAACTCTGATATTCTGATACAAGTGCTTTCTTGAGCAACTTCTCATATTTGTTTATTTAATTTTAATAAATAAAATTTAATTTCTACTACTTGGATAAGAACACACGGTGTGTTGCCTGGTCTGTTTAGTCTACTATTGCCAGCTTTAAGCTTTATTGCCAGTTGTTTTCTAGGGTCAAAGAGGGACGCTATTTCCCTATCACTTGCAAAACAGTTCTCTAACTGGAAACAATTCAGGGCCCTCTTCAGCCATGGCCTTCCCTTTCTTTGTAGTCTTTTGAGGGCTTTGTAGTGGGGAAGTTATGCTATCCAAATTGATAGGACTGGGGAGGGGGAGGGAACAATATGCTGGGACAAAATTAAATTGGATTTAATTGAAATTATTATTTTTCATGTAATATGTTCCAAATCCACATAATTTTATTTTTGCAACAAATTATTCGGTGGTTGCAGATCTAAACTCCAGATTTTGGGAGTCTGGATCATATGTCTTTTTTTGGTAAAAATACTCAAATATCTCAGACTTGAATAAAATTACTCAATCATCAGATTTTTAGAAAAACTTGGCATTTTGGAAATGTTATGCAGAAATGTTATGCAGAATGTTGGCACTTATTAATAGCAGTGTTATTGCTTTACATACAAAGCAATCTACTGAAAGAGTTTGAAGCAAACTAGGATATTCTATAAAAAAATTCTTAGTTTCTTGAAAAAAGGTTTTCTATTTAGGATGTTCATTATAATTTTTCATTATGTATTATTACCATGACAGATAACTTAAAGTGTGTTTGAATAAAATAAAATAAAAATTTAAATAATAATAATAAATGCCCATTTATGGACTGGTGGTTGTTCTATGCCCCAGCCTATTGAAATTATACCCTTAAAAAAGGAAATTGTGCACAACATTTTATCAAGCTGGCAATGTCACAAAAAATAAGCAAAGAGAAATAGAGGTCAATTAAGTTTTATCTAATATGTTCAATCTTTTTATGTTTAATGACGGCTTCCTGTATATTGGTTATTGTAAGTATAAATATTATTATTTATTATATTTAAATATCTTTATACTATTGAAGGACAGCTAAATCTGCAAAGCTCTTACAGGCTGCAACAATTTCCAATATTACATCCACTTAACAACATGCATATCTCCTGCTTTAAGATATTTGTTGGTACTGTGGTTTTCACCAAGGGCACAGCTGATGAGTTTGATTCTCAGCTAAACGAGAGATACAGTGCAATTTTGCAGGCCTATTTATTTCTTTGTCTGTCCATTTGGAACACTAAATATAGGAAATTGGAATAAGAAGTGTGGTAATGACAGGAATATTTTTACAAGGCGCAGTGCAAAGCTTACAAAAACTGTTAACATGCAAAAATCTCATTATATGTTTGGCAAGATGGCAGTGTGCTTGTTATTGATTTATTACTTATTTATTGAATTTGTATGGCTGCCTATCTCACAGAGTGATTATACGTCGGCGGTTCACAACATGGCATCTGAAACTAGCATCCTCAATTTTCCCACGTAGCACATTTGTTTCACAGCTTATATGGGGTTTATTTGGGGGTTAGGATTAGGATCACTCCTACTACAGATACTTTTTGGCACACAGATGTAGAGGAAAATACATGCTATCACGTGTGAGGACCTGCTTATTTTGTCATGATTGCACACCTTCTGACAGCCTATATTCAAAAATAGCCTTCCTAATAAATTCTGAAGAAACTGAAAAGTATGTTTCTCTGTGTGTTCTGTTCACATGTAGCTTCTTGTGCATGTTTTTTATATCCTAAAGATTTGCAAAAGAAAGGCAAAAAAGCATAAAATGTATAAAATGACCCTTGCCCAGATCCTTGGAGAAAATAAATATGTTAAGGAAAGCAAGAATTTTCCAAAAAGAATTTTTCATTTTGGGAATTCATTTTTGTGTGGCAAAACTGATAAGCTGATGGGCCGTCCAGGGACTCACATGCACGTATTTTGGCAGCTAAATGTACAGACATTAAAGAGAGAAAACTTTACAAGAAAAAGCCTATCACATTTACATGCAAAAGAATCACAGGTCCACTATTTAGTGACCTTTAAAATGGGTTAAATTCAAGTGAAATGCTGAGGAGAGGGGAGGAAATGAACTAATTTAAAAGCAAGGGAGTAAAATTCTATCAAATATCTGATTATAGCTCTAATATATTGTTTTCCTGCTTCAAAGTAATAGATACGTAGTAAATGCCCAGCATCCTCTTGAAAGAAAGCCTCATACTAAAAAAAAAAAAAAGCACAGGTATACGGTTGTTCTCCAAATTTCCTGCTCAAGTTCTTGCATAATCATCAAAACTGCTTTTTAAATGTCTTGAGATCAAACAATTGATTGAGGGACATGCTGCAAGTTCTTCAGGAAGAAATTAGGGGAATTGACATGGCATGAACCAGCAGCTCCTCCTACTAGCTGGGAGTGGGTAAACTTTGCACATGCGTGTGCATTGTGTTCACTGTGCTCAAAATCTCATTGCAGTTTAGGATAATTTAGCGGTAGAACTACATAAAAAATAAGCAGAGAAGAGCACAGACTTCCTTAAACTATCAACAAGAACTGCAGAACTTTAAAAATCCCAAACAAAACAAAATTGTAATAGAACATTAAGCTGTAGCTAAAAAGTTCATCCCAAAGAACCTTCCCTCATATAGCACAGCTGTGTCTTATTAAAATATGTATTATGTGTATCACAGGTGATACAATTACTCATTATATAGATTCACTTAATGTTGTTCATTAAACATGCAAAATTCATTGCATGATGCATATTCAAAAATGTATTTAACAGCTTCCAACATCAGTTGAAGAAAACTTACAAAGCTTTCACTTTGATTTCTGTGGTTCCAAGTACTCTAAACCAATCTGTTAAAAGCTGAAATTATTTTTAGAAACATTCCTTAATGATTTCAGGCTTGACTCTGAATTCTACATCTCTATTAATTTACTGTACACTTTTTATATTCTATTCATGCAGTTTACTAAATAAATAAGTATAAATCGAAGAGTTAAGGATGTGTAGATTCAGAGCCCAGTTAGGAAATATTTAGAATAAAATATTAAAACTGGCTTTACAATAAACTTGACTAGTGATGTAAATTAAATAGCAAATTGGCACCCTGGATCATAATATAATCTCATGGAGATTAAAAATAATACATATATCAGTATTATGCAGTTTTACCTTGGAGCTAGTTTATCACAGGCTCTAGTTAGTATTCATCCTATGCACATAATTTTTATTTTATACTGAAAACTTTATATTGAAAACCTATACGAAACCTCTGCTTTGATCAAGTAATTTTAAAAGCTTTTATGGGCCTTCTTTGTTCATATCTTTGTTTTCTCATATCTGGCCAACTGTAATATTGAATAAAATTTTCTGGATTTCCCTTTATTCCATTTCCACCCCAGGCCCCTTATTCTTCAGTCAACTTTTCATCTCTTTTTTCATCTCTTTTTTCCTTAACCCCACATAATCGTCTCAGATTCATTATTAATTGTTTAAGAAGAAGTTTTCAGAGGTACAGAAGATTGAGAAAAATAGTCAAAGTTATAAAAATGACAAAGGCTAGCAGTAATCTATAAGCATCAGTGATTCCTAGATAAATACACTGGGTGATTTTCTACGTCCACACGTTCCTTGGCATCTTCCCTCCTCATTACCCCTATAATTCCCAGACCTGAATGGAATCAACAAGGCAAAGGTCTAAAAACTCCAGGGCTAAGGGCAATTTCCCACTGGGGAGGAGGGCTTTCCTGAGTCTATTGTTTTCATACTTCACACTGCAACATGGGATGTACAAAATGGGGGTTGACATAGGAGAACCCCTCAAAATCTGTTTGGTCTATGTTAGAAATGACCAGCTGATCCGGTGGCGTTAATACTGGTTGTCCTCTGGTAAAGAATTTGTCGAAGTTTTCGGCACCCTTGCCACACTGCAATTAAAAATAAATAAATAAATTACAAATTGGAAAGCAAGTTTAAGTAAACAGATGCTAGATTGCTTAAAAACTCTTAACCTGCTCTGAGGATCCTGGAGGGGAAGCACATTTTTTTGGTCTTGAATGAAAGGGCTATAATAATATCCTTCACACTAAAAGTCACAACTGTCTTGGGTATTACATTCAGGTGGATTAAAAACTAAACCTGGTGACCGGGAATATGAAAAGTAAGAATTCTTGTGCTGAGTAGGCCACCTAGTTCAACAATTTCAGCCTGGTGAACCATGGGAAGTCATACAAATTGGGGGTGGGGGTGGTGTATTAAACACAGTGAGATGACATGAAATGGGTGGTAGGTAGAGATGTCTCCATTCTGGTTGGTTAGGCTCTTCCCATAGGAAAATAACTTCAAGAGAAATACTTCAAGATGAATTATCTTTTAGATAAAATCAAATCTCACTGTATTAAAAACATGCAATGCCATAATTTTAAAATCCTTTAAAAATGAATTTCACAGACTTTCTGTTTCTAGTTAACTGAACTGTGCTGGTAGGTTTACAGTGCTCTCCCCCAGGTCATTCTTGCTATAATATTCTAACATTCAAACAGGAACCCTGGCATTCAGAGGACAATATTCCATTTTAGTGGGGAAATATACATGAAATGGTAACTGCTGCTGTTCACAGCTGTCTTGCAGGGAGTTTTGTCGTGAACATATTCATTTTTCTGCCAAATGCACTCTCTTAATTTCTGGTTGCAGCAATCAACTGAAAAATGGTTCAAATAATACATACTATGGATTTGTTGTTGTATTTTCAAAGGGCAAACTACTTCACAGCAATCAAAAAAGGTTTTAACATGATGGGAATAATGGTTGAATTCCAGCCCACGTACTAAAAATAAATGCTTTACAAAATACTTCTTTCACATCCCCAGTTTATTCTGTTCCATTTTTTAAAATGGTATTACATCTCCTCCCAACATTTTTAAAAGCCTGCCTTAGTACAAAATGTAATTCATGATCTTCTCTATTGCCTACACTAAAACAGAAAAAAATAGCTTCAAGTACCTAGTGATTGTATGAAAAATAATTTGATCAAACTCTTCAAAAGCACAAGTATTACTTAATCTTAGAAATATATTACTACTGGTGCTTTATGTCCATGTGGGATTTTTTTTTGACATATTCAATCATATATATTTCAACAGAAAAAGTATAGCTACTGGGAAAGGGAAAATTGAATCCAAGAGCTACCATTTAAACTGACAGATTTTTGAGAACGTGGGAAACATTACCCAAACTACACTTTCTGAACTATGCAGTTTCCTGTTACACACCCAGCCATCTGTTAATCAATTAAGGCGGGTCCTTTAGGATAATGACTTCAAGCCTATCTTACTTAGGAAATAAAAAAGGATGACTGCATACAAATCAATTAGAAGGCACCCATTAATTCCACTAACTGATATGGAATACATTCCCACTTCATGCTTAAAAGAATAAGAGTTTATTAACAAATAATCTTAGTTCTAGAAAGAGGTCAATGTATAGTTAAGTACTAATCCCATGGGATAGCATGGGATAGCAGTGTTCCAATATCTAAGGAGCTGCGGCAAGGAAGGGGAGTGTCAACCTATTTTCCAAAGTACCTGAAGACAGAACAAGAAGCAATGGATGGAAACTAATCAAGGAGAAAACCAACCTAGAACTAAGAAGAAATTTCCTGACAGTAAGAACAATCAATGGAATGACTTATCTCAGGAAACTGTGGGTGCCCCAACACTGGAGGTTTTTAAGAAGACCATTTGTCTGAAATGATATACGGTCTCCTCCTTCAGCAGTAGGTTGGACTAGAAGACCTCCAAGGTCCCTTCCAACTCCATTATTCTGTTTTTCTGATAGACTTTTACACACCCATTGTCCACTGATTTTACCACAGCTTTCTGACTGATAAAGATGAATAGAACAACGCATCGCACCAAAAGTTCCATGTAATTCCAAATAGTTGGCGCTACAGGTCATTCTCCAATCTCTGAAGATTCATGGTTCACAAAACCCCTTTATTCTGATTAATGTGAAAGCAAGAAAGTTGAATCTATCTAGCTTGTACACTGGACAAAAATTGCTGGGTGAGATACATTGAAGTGCTATCCCACATGACACATCTTTTGACACTTCAAGCCCGTACATACATATATAGAAGTTCCACTCAACCTATTCATGGATCATCTCTGCCTAGGTCATACTACAAGGTTCTCTCATGGGATTTGAAAGGGTTACTTTTGCTTCTTCTGCCTGAGCTTATTGCATAAACCTCTACTGTGCATTCAGAGCTGCTTTTGGGATCTTTCTCTAGGTTGCAGGTGAGACCTGCAGGTGAGACTGCAACATGAAAGAATAGGCCTTCCTTCTGGTGACGCTCTGGGTCTGAATCTCTCTCTTCAGGCTGCTGACTCCTTTCAGCTGGTGCTGTTTCAATTCTCCCAAGTATCTTTCATGCGGTCTGTTTAAATTCTGCCATTCTTTATCTGACAGTATACTATTATATCTTCTGCAACTATTTATTTGGGTCTGCCTTAATTTTATTGTACTTGTTTTGAGTGTATACAGTACTGGCATCTGCTTAAGAACCTTTGACTTGAAAAGGCTATTAAATATCTAACAAAAATAAATCTTGGATTTTGTTATGAGACCATAGACACCAAATGCTGAAAGAAACATTACTGTCCATCTCATTTACCACTTTTGGTTTGAATGGAGGCTGGATGTCTCTATTCTCCAGTCTGTCCCAGTCAATTCTTCTAAAGAAGGCATGTTCCCTAATGTCTCTCTCTCCTTCGGGCCCACAGCCGAGACGTTTGGCAGGGTGTTTAGTCATTAACTGGAAATCAAACACATAAAGGATACAATGAGATTTTTCGGAATGAGAGGAGCAGCACACAGTCAATAAAGTCATCTCGTTTTCCTTAATACATGTTGCTGTTAATCCTAAATGTCTATAATTCATACTATATTCCTACACTCCAAATTGGTTGCTGCTTGTCTAAATACAGATTAAAGGTAGATTTTGTCACTTTGCTAGAAATTCAATTTTCTTTAATGTCAACAAGTAAAAAAAAGAGAGAGAGGTTTGAAGAAAAGAACAGATACATTTTTGAACCCAGAATTACTAAAGTAATACTCACTACCATCACTTTGAAATGTTCACTTGATTAGACAATGGTAGCTGGAAAAAGTACCGTACTTATTAGGAAGTATATTTATAGACCTTTTTCTTCCCACTGTTACTCAAAAATAGATGTCCTTCTTAGATACAAAAACAATTTTCCTCTTCTGTCAAGAATTAAATAGCTAGCATTTTTTTTAAAAAAAAAATCTATTATTAAAAGAAAACACCAACCCAACTGGCCATAAAAAGGGTTAAGAAACTATATTTTTAAATTTTTGGACAGTGTATCATTCTAAAAGCATAAGCTTCAACTATTGTAGCAACGAGGAAAAGAGAAAGATAGCTACCTACACAGCAACTCATGAAAAACATGTGTGCCACTTAAAGTTTAAAAGTTTTACATACAGTTGGGACTACATTATCACCAATAAGACTTTCTAAGATAAACATCCCTTTCCACACATAGTTTTTGTATAAAAAATTGCATGTTTTCTGAGTTATGTCAATTATCTATGTTCTCAAACAGAAGCAATATCCGTTTATGTTAAGGAAATCATCTGGTGTGAACCACACAAAGAGAAACAGACAAAAGGTCTATTTTCATTATCAGTACTGTGCAAGACGTTTGGCTCACCAACACCTAGTGAGAACTGAAATTTTTTTTTGAATTTTAAAAAATGATTCTTAGGGAGGAATATATTTTATTAACTATTTTGATTGTATAAAAGTGAACCCAAGTGACAAATATTTAAAAAAATCCAGATATCTTAGACCAATTCTATTACAACAGTGCTTAATGAAGTATCAAAATTTACTTTACACACATAGTAACTGATAAATGCTTACTATCGCACTCGTAAATTGATATGTCTCAAAATAAATACAATAACATCTCAGATCAGTGCACTTTACAAGCAAAAGATCTTGGATATTGATGTTCAAGTTGGCATTAAATCCCTATAATGGTTGGCATTCCGCTTAGGGAAAAAAACCTTAATAATGGGTCTGGCCCAGAGCCAATGAAAGAACACAATTTGAGTTCCTGGATTCTTTAGTAAAACATGGGTGATTTCACTGAATACTGTACTCAGAAATGAAATGTATACAGTATATGTTGCCTTAAATAGAGACAGACAACCATATTCCCCGTCTCTGGATCAGTATTTAGAGCTTATTTAGGGCAGCTGTTTGGGATGATTTTCAAATTATCTTATTTCTTTCAGGATATAAATAAACTAACAACTTCATAACTAAAACCATCTAGTGGATTAATTGCAGAGATGACAAACGCATTCAAGTATCTTACTGAATACATTATATCTATTTTGATTTATTATGTCAATCCCATGTTTTGATTTGATATGGTCATTGACTGCAGTAATCAATAGACTGAACAAACCTTACCCCTTTGCAGATGGACACAGCTTCTTTGGACATTGCTTTGGGATAGGAAACATTATGTTCCATTATTGACTGAAAGAGTTCATCTTCATCCTCACCATCAAATGGAGGCTGTTCAAAGAAAGCAAGGTTGACAGGACATTAAAAAATGAATGCTTACCTTGAACATATATTCAAAATCAGATGGTTATTTCCTGCTGGCTCAGACTACCCTTTGATCAAGATAACTGGAGAAGCTGGGAGTTTGGGGGAAGGATGGATAACATCCTGTTGTGTTGTAGGACAGAACTTTTTTCTTTTTTTGGGGGGTGGGAATAGAAGAGACCATGTTTTATGCTACTTCAGAGCTTTAGTTGAAGGTCCCACCAAGTGGGCTGGCCTCATATCTGATGCCCTGATTGTTAGCATCTATGATCCCTGGATGAAGTTACCTGGAATTTTGGAATCCAATGTCACCACAATGCTGTGTTCCGACCCTCTCAATCTCAATCTAAAGAAGCTGTTCAAGTTTTTAAAAGGAGCTGTTGACTATACAGTAACTATATGAAGGAGAAAAAATTGAAACATTGTCTGTTTTGGGGTATAATTCAAAGAGCAGATTATGATCAAGCTCTAAAGAGCCTCGGTGGCGCAGTGGTTAAATGCAGCACTGCAGTCTCTGCTGACTTGTTCAGCAGGTTGTCAGAT
>JANHGC010002036.1:119674-135045 GCA_027560395.1 Boaedon fuliginosus
AAAGAAAGAAAGAAAGAAAGAAAGAAAGAAAGAAAGAAAGAAAGAAAGAAAGAAAGAAAGAAAGAAAGAAAGGAACAACAACACCAAGAATAGTATGTTCCGATACAAATATATTATGTATGCCTGTAATTAACAGGATACAGTAACAAAAAGATAATCATATCTGGGGAAAGATAATCATTGACTGGGGAAGAGAGGCGGGACATAAATCTAATAAACATAAACATAAACATCTGTACGAAAATAATTTTCTACATCAAGTTTAGAGCTTTCGTTAGATACAAAGTTATTTTTTCAGTCTATTGAAGTATGCACACATTCGTACCTTAATGAGGTTCTAAGAGTTATTTTTTTAATCTACAGTTGCAAAAGATCCAGAAAATCTGATTTAATGAATAAAGTACAATTTTTTTTAGCTCCTGCCAACAATTCAACAGAAAAATTCAAGTGTTCAATTTCATGTATATATACTCTCTGGATAGATTCTAACAAAATTATTTTATGAAAAATTTAAGAAAGATAAAAAATATCCACAATGGAGAAGAATATAAAACGCCCCTCTAGGGGGAGGCAGAATGACATATAAAAATATCTAATAAAAAATTAATGTTAGACCCGCTAGTTCAGCTAGCTCAGCTGCACTTCAGAGGCAAAGTTTTCATTATTTTTTAATGTGTGACTTTAAAAATGTGATGCACATTCACCCAAAATTAAACAAAATTATACAAAATGCCATGATATTATCAATGATAAGATATTAGTAATTCAATAATTTGTGCAAAACATTTTCAATGGAACTATCTGCTGGAGTTAGGCCTATAAAAAAAACTGTTAAGATCAATAAAATCTATTTCAGACTATTTATATTTCCTAACAAGATTTCAATTACTATGTTGTATAGTTTCAAGCTGAGAGCTCATTGAAAAGTCTCAGAAGTGACAAGTATGGCACCATAAAAATGTAAAAAGGTTACTGATGCTTGATTAACATTTATGATCCTGTCTGTCTGTCTACCCCTCCCTTCTCTCTCTCTCTCTCTCTCTCTCTCTCTCTCATATCTATCTTCTAGCATAAGCTAGAAAGCCACTGCCGTACAATTATTTACATTTCTGACAGAAATGACTTTATCAGCACTTTATCTCTCCAATTCCAAAGTCAATTGCATTCTATATGGGTGGAAAAAATCAGCATTCCTTCTCAAAAGGTACCTTGTATTTCCACTTGTTTTGACAAAAGGCAATTATTCTCCAACTCTACACAAGCACTCATGATTTACTAACATTATTATCTTAGCGGCTTAGCCTTCTGAGAAATGATGTATTAACTTCTGCAATTAACTGATTCCTCATACAGTAATCATTTGGCTTCTGCAATCTATAATTCCCTTCCATCCTTGAAAATTGCCTAGCAGCATCTCTGTGGAGGGAGATACGCTTCTGAATGCGTGTACCAGAACTTTATCTTAAAGTATGGCAATAAGCATCTGTTAGTGGTGGGATTCAATTTTTTTTTACTACCAGCTCTGTGGGTATGGCTTGGCGGGCATGGCTATGTGGTCATGTGACTGGGTGGGCCACCGCACCCCCCCTTGCCCCATTTTTGGCCTAGAAAACCTCCCTGAAGTGTCCTGGCAGCCAAAAAGGGGTGCATGGAGACTCCTGGAAGGGGCGGAGAGGGACCATCAGAGGTGGTATTTGCCAGTTCTCCATAACAGTCAAATTATCGCTACCGGTTCTCCCGAACCTGTCAGAACTGGCTGAATACCATCTCTGATCTGGTAGCAGAGTCCAAATCTCACTATTTAGCTGCCACATCGATGTGTATTTGAATCTGAAAGTCTTAGATATTCTAAGTAGACTCCTTTGTCCTCAGTAGGCTTCTACAGCTGGAAAACTGGAAAAAGCATGCTTCTACAGCTGCAATTGCAACCCCTGCAATAGTCAGGCCAGTAACTGACTGTCTTCTGCATTGTGGTCACTTTGCAGAGAGATGAATTACAAATAGTTATTTAGAAATTATGATTTTGAAACATTACTGGGAAATACACCAGAGATATGTGGCAATGCATTTCTACCAGTAACTTTTTTTTACAAATTGTCCTCAGCATATGAACATGTTGGTACAGTAAGTCTGGTTAAGTAACATAAAATAATGCCAAAAAGCCTCTTCACTAATAGCACTGAGGTGTTGAAAAGTTTACTCATTTCATTTTGATGCCTGGATTAAATTGCCTTTTAAAGAAAACAATTAATGTCTTCTACTACAGTTCCCTACAGCACATAAAAGAGCTAGTGAGCCTAAAGGTTTTTCACTACCCAAGTTCTTAATAAAAGGACTGCTGTGAGCCAAGGAACCTTGGCTCAGTTGTGTGTTGCCTCAAGTTGTCAGTGTTGATACTTCTGCAGCGATCCACAGATATTTATTTCAAAATTGCCTAAAAGATTTGTGGATTAGTTCTAAGATGCCAAATGATGCTACTGGGAAAAAGTTACTTGTGTAATTAGAAAATTCTGGAAGAGCCCCCACTTAAAAGGTTGGAAAGAAAAAAAGTAACATAGCCAATAATAATCTTGCCCTAACTAATCTCCAGGATAAATGCTGGAAGACTGTAGAAAGTTTATCCTTAGAAGCCATATTCCATAGATGAAGAGCGGGATACTGTACGTTATACTTAATGTAACATATATTATGAAAATACACAGTAGAAGACATTTAAAAAACATTTTCTGGTTACAAACTACAGTAGCAATGAATATTGTATCAGAAACTAATTTTCTATGCTTTAGATAACTATTCTTCAATAAGATTAAATACATTTGATAGTTGAAAGATTCTCTTTTAGATTCTGTCTGTGGTGATCATTCATAAGAAGGCAACATTCATGAAGACAAATAACAAATCTTAAATACTATAGTTTTTGTGAAACATTAAAATCAGGCTGAATTACAGATACAAAACTCCAGGCTTGAATATGATGGCTAAATAGAGTATTTTGTCTCATCTCTGTATATAACGCACAGATACTGATCTGACCAGATACTTTTCTTAGCAGTTCATGCATTAAAAATAACTTTTATTAAATTTTTACATTTTTTTTACACAATTAGCAGAATAGGAATTTAATGATCAAAAACATTAGGCCAATTCTCCCTATATCTGTGAAAACCAAAGGATATGTAGCTGAATTTCCAATACACAACACAACGTATTAAGATCTCTATTCAATGCTGTGGCATGTGGCCTCTGAGTCATAGGTTGTGGCATCTGGGTGTGATTGTGTGTTAAAGAGATAGGGAGAACAAAAGGCAAGAGAAAGATTAAAAAGGTATTCAGCTTTTATTCTAAAGACTTTGAAAAATATGTTTTCGATCCTTATATGGTGACAAATTACTATTGGGGTGCAGTGAAGTCTTCATAGAAGTAGGAACTAATTCAGTCCAAATGGATGCTGTTGCCACTCTGTAAGCCAGAGCTTTGCAATGTACCCAGAAGTTGGCAGGGCAAGATGAGCAACTTTAGAATGAAATTAATTATTGAAAACCAATAACTGCTATGAAGGCCACTGAAGACATGAAGCTCATCTGAATCTCCATTTATACCCAATAGATCTCAATAGGTCTCCATCATCCCCTCCATAGACCCCATCATTCCATATTGAATACAAAACATACTTTACTGTACTGCTCTAGGAGGTAATTGTTCTTTGAGCAATTTTTGCTCATGCTGAAAAAAAATTAGTCCTACCATCTTTAAATATTTCTTTCCTTGCAGTTACTACATTTATTTATTTATTTATTTTTATTTTTATTATTTATTTATTACATTTTTTTATGCTGAGTTTTATGCCAACTCCCAAAGGACTTTGACCTTTTGCACATCTCATTTTGTTTCTGCCATCTGTGTGGGTAAGAAACAATCCAGAAAATGAATTCCCCACTTCTTCATACAATGCTGGAATCTGTCATTCATTTCCAAAATAACTTTAAAGTGCTTAGTTAATTGCAAATCTTCAGATTTCACTTTAACAATAACTGGCATGTTTATGAATAGACAGAGTAGTATTAACTGATATGCAAACATATTACTATATGATTATGGTATTTTATTTAGAATAGATTAACAGAGTTGGAAAGGACCTTGGCGGTCTTCTACTTTAACCCCCTGCTTAGGCAGGAAACCCTACACCACTTCAGACAAACCATTTGTAGTTTCAAACAGTGTTGAATACAAAAACTTCCCTTAATACTGATTTGAAGACCTCTATAAATTGAATTACTGCCTAATACTGAATTGTTTACTTTTCCTTTGAAAAATAGCCATGCAAAAAAGAGGTTTAGAAATGCAGTATCTGCTCTCACACACATGTTATACCTGCAAGTAATTTTTAATCTGCCACAAACTCAGTGAGCAATGCTTTTTTTATATTTTTTTTGATAATGCAAGGGTTTTTTTATCCAGCTTTTATTATTTTTATAAATAAGATGGCAAACAATAAATTTTCTTTCCTCCTATTTTTTCCTACAACAAGTGAGGTAAGTTGGACTGAGAGAGAGTGACTGGCCCAAAATCACCCAGCCAGCTTTCAGGCAGAGCTAGAGTTCACAGACTCCTAGTTTCTGGCCTGGTGTCTTAACCACTAGACCAGGGTTCTGCAACCTTAAACTCTCAAAGAGCCATTTGGACCAGTTTCCTACAGGAAAAACAAAACAAAACACCGGGAGCCACAAAACCTGGGTGGGCGTGGCCAACTCAATGTCACTCACTCTCACCCAGTCCCCTAGCCATGCCTACCCAGCGGTCATTAGGGCAGATAACCGGGAACCACAAAACCCTTCTCTCTCTCTCTCTCTCCTTGACTCTCTCTCTCTCTATATCTCCTCCCTCTATCTGCCCCCTCTCTCTGTATCTCTCTCCCCCTCTCTCTATGTCTCTCTCTCCCCGTCTCCCTCTCTATCTTCCCCCCTCTTTGTACTGTATCTCTCTATATCTCTCTCCCTCTGTATCCCCCCTTTCTGTATCTCTCTCCCTTCTCTATGACTCTCCCCCTCCCCCTCTCTATTTTCCCTCCTCTCTGAATCTGTGTGTCTCCCTCCCTCCCTCTCTCTCTCTGTATCTCTGTGTGTCTTTCCCCTCTCTCCATCTCTCCTCTTTCTCCCCCTTCTGTATATCTGTGTGTCTCTCTCCCTCCCTCTCTCTCTGTATCTCTCTCTCTCCCTCTCCCTATCTTCCTCTCTCTCCCCCTCTCTCTGTGTGTCTTTCTATAGCTCTTCCCCCCCTGTTTTTGTATCTCTCTCTGTGTGTATGCGTGTGTGTCTCTCTCTGTCTTTGCGTCTCTTCTCTCTCCCGGAAAGCCAAGGGCCAAGCTGTCAAGCTCTCTTTGGGGCTCTTCGCTACTCCTTTTCTTTCTTCTTTTTAGAAATCCGGGCTGGCTGAGGAATGAGCAGAAGCCCGTTTTTCAGGCTATTTCCAGGCCATTTCCAGGCCGATTTTGGCTGGAAAAATGGCCTGAAAAATTGGCCTGAAAATGGCATAGAATTAGCCTGAAAAACAGACCATTTTTTGGGATATTTCCAGGCCATTTTCAGACTGATTTTTGGGCAAAAAACGGCAAAAAATGGCCAGAAAAACAGGCAGGGCTGGGGCCACCTGGTGGTCCAATTTGCCGGTTCTCCAAACTGCACAGAATCAGAAGAAGGGGTTTGCCTGAACTGGTAGAAACCTACCCCTGCTCGCTACCCCTCCTGGACATCCTGATTAGCAGAGACCACAATTGCAAACTAGAACCACAGTCTACAAACAAAAAAACCCCATAGTAACCAGGTGCTCCACTACCTCTCCACCAGCAATCAATATAGATTAATTCCAAGGTTAACATTGGACCAAAAATCAAGTAAACTGTATCCCAATCAAGAAACTGCCAAAGAGCCAACAGTAAACAGCCCAACCAAAGAATCTCTAAGACCACCCCACCAACACAGACAGGGCAAGTCACCAGCATATAAAGTGACAACAAACAACACTCCTTACTAGCACTGATGATATTACCTAGTTTGGGTAATGAAACGTCTGCAAGAAAACAAACAAGCTCAGAGAGAGCCAAGGACCCCTCACCTTGCACACTGGCTATCAGTTACCAAGCCATAATTGAAGTTCTGGTTAAGACCTATGAAGTCTTAAATAACTTGGGGCTTGAATATCTGCACAATTGCCTTCATTGTTATATACATTTGTCAATCACTCATAAGGAGAGGTTGAGGTATGTATTCCAAGAGTTACTGGCAAAGGCTCACAGCTGGGTCTTCTCTTGCCATGCTCAATACAAGTTCCCCTGACTGGGGAAATGAGGCAGGGTATAAATCTAATAAAATAAAATAAATAAAATAAATACTCTCTTCTCTAAATTTGCAGAGATTTTTACTATGAGAACCTTTAAATGCTTACTTTTAATATAGCATTTATTACCATTATAGTATATTACTGCTTTTCCGCAGCAAACATACCTTTTCTCCTCATATTTTCCCCATAACAACAATCCTGTGTTGTAGGTGATCAGCCCAAAATCACCCAGCTAGTTTTCACTAGTTCTAGTTCTAGGTGGAACTAGAATCCTGGTTTCTAACCTAATGCCTTAATCATCAGACCAAACAGGTTCTCGCTCTCTTCTATCCTTTTCTTTTTTATAACAGAAAACTGTTAGAATTATTTTTTCTAACTTTAGAAGCTCTAACATAAATATTGCTTTATTGTGTTGAGTCATTTTAAACATTAACTCTGCAAATATTAGGGTGCATTATTAGACAACATTCTGTTGACCCTATTTATTAAATAAAAGGAATAAATTTATTGCAGAGTTCTTTCTGCCTATTTTTTCTAATCGGTGGGAACATGTTCAGTTCTTATGGGAACATAATTTTCCAATACTATTTTAAAACAAAAGGAAGGAAGTGCTTACTAACAGGTTGATCTAGGAAACTTTCAGTCTGTTAACTGATAATTAAACTGGCACATATTCTTTAATCCTTTCCCTTTTCAGCTGTATCTCCCCCGCCCTCCAAAAAAGTACAGCTAGGTTATCCTCCCAGAATTAATCTTCTAGGAATCTATTCTACAAATGGATTCCCAAATGTTCAGATAGAAAGATAATTATTCACCTTTTATTCCTCTGAAAATCAATTTGACCACTGAATTACTATGGGCCACTCTAGACAAACAACAGAAATTAAAATTAAGGTTGATGGATTCTAATTATGATGAGAAGGACATGAACCATCTTCTCCCCTTTCAGAGAGAAATGATACAGAAATATAGCCGGTTGTCTCATGAATGGCCATTACAAATTGTGTCCGAGTTCAAGTTAGTCCTCATAGCCAATGATTTTAGAGCACAGTTTCTCAGCATGTGTTTAACACTGCTTTTCCCAATCTGTTGTTATTCAGTTATATCTGGGTTACAATTCTGAGAACTAGTAACATCCCAGAAAGTTCTAGAGTATACTACCAGTAGTCTACTTTTAAATATCCAGGACACATTTTGCACACATTTAGTTCTATTTCAGGCAGAGGTGGTATTCAGCCAGTTCCGACAGGTTCCAGAGAACCAGTAGCGATAATTTTGATTGATTCAGAGACCCTGCAAATACCACCTCTGATTGGCCAATAGCATAGCGACACTCACCAAGCCCCACAGAACCGGTAGTAAAAAAATTGAATACCACCACTGATTTCAGGATTTTTCCAGCCAGCCAGCCAGCTAACACAATCTTTCCTGACTTGTGGATCACAATTTCCAGAATTTCTTGACTAGCACAGCCATTGCTGAGTTTCTGAGATCAAAACCCATATAGCTCAAAATTCCCTGAGTTAGGAAAGCCTGCCTTTCCATCACATTTCAGGTATTCTCAAAGAAGCTGTAAGATCAAAGAATTTAATGGCATTCAAATCCAATGGGACCCAGCCAGAGTTTTCATGTCAGAAGATTTCCAGGCTGTTTTGTAAACTGAAGAAATAAAAAACTAAACATAAGGATTGATGATGGGCGTTATTCCCAGACTGGTATCATTTAGAGAGGGGAAGCCTGGTTTACAGAGAACTCCCCTGCCTGGTGTCTCAGCCCAAGCAACTTCTTTAGCTCCCTGAAAACACATTTCAGCCACATTATTTAAAAATGCCTTCTTGTTTTGCACCTATGCTAGCACATCTCAGTAACCTTTCTGATCCGATAGCCCTCGCTGTTTCAAGATGCTCTTTTGAATTTCCGGTGTCAGTGAAAGGGCACATGAAGAGCTCTAAAGCAAGAAGCAGCTGATGAAAGCAGCCTACACAGAGCGCTCCAGATGGCCCATGAGTTGCAATAAGTATATGGTCAAAACACAGAAATATTCACAGAATGCTAAGAGCGCAGGTTTCTTTACAGGCATGGTAGGAATATGCATCACTAGGCTCTTATTACAGAAGAGAACTGGTCTGTTATTCATTTTGGCAACCCTTGATAAAGGCAGCAGCTTGAAAAATGGAAGCCTGTATTTAATGGAATACATACCTAGCCCCACATCACAATTTCTTCCAGTGAAATGTTTATATGTGACGAACCAACAAAAACATGTAATTAAAGCCATGACTTAATACATAATTTCATCATAAAACTACAATGACATTACCCCCTCCATCCCAAAATTGCACCATCATCTCCTGCTCCAGCTTAACCGCTAAGCACACAAAATTGAGTTTAACTAAAAAATATCTCTGTATACCCAGAACGTTAACAGGACCAAATATATGCTAAAGCTCTTAGCAAGCCCAGGCAGATTGGATTGGGAAAAACAAAGAGACATTATTTGAACATTTCTTCAGCCCTACTCAAAACAGGCATTGCCCTCAGTAGCATGAAATACTGGTTTGGTTCATGCATCATTCAAAGACATAACGTAATTTGCTTAGCTTTGGGTTCCTCTGTTGGGAGATACAGACTGCTTTCATTAGAGAGGAACGTTGTTTTCCACTCTAAGATTTAGCCTTTGCATAGATGGAGGCTGTTTCAAAAAAATATTATGACCTTTTCCTGGATGGAAGTTCATCTAACTCCATGCCATTTGCATATATATTTAAATAAGTTGAACTAGTATCTTCATTCTCCACAGATTTTTAAAACAATGTTTACATCGTAGTAAAAATTGCAATTGGAAACACCAGGGGAGAAAGTTTTGTAGGCATCTCATGGATAGGGGGCTTCAGGTTCAAAACCCTTGGTTTATGGCTTGATGGGATATATGAATCTGTTCAACTGTGGCAATGTGATCTATGAATCAGTCACAACACATTCCTTAGTCCTGCTAAGCTAAGCATAGTTCTTTGCATAAGAAGGCTGGCTCTCTACTACTGGTTTCTCCAATGTAGAGTCCACCAAATCTTAGGACTATCACTTCCAGAATGGACCACCTGCTGGGACCCTGGGAGTAATAGCTTCATCATGTCAGGAAGGTGGAAAGTTTAAGGAAGGCTATTCTGTTTTATCTTCTAAGGAAAGCCTATTTAAAAATAGCCAAACAAATTTTTCAGACCTTCTGTGACTTCTATGGATTTGTTCTATACAAGGCACAAAGAAGGATCCTGATTTACATTCCATGACATGAATACATTGTTCCCTATTTCCTGGATTAAAAACTGGAACAGATTATAAAATACGGAAAACATAATAACCTTTTCGCTCAATATTTAAAAGAAAGGAAGCACATACTTGTCTAGAAGGTGTAAAATACTGTACATATGCACATTTAGAAAGTAGGCAAGACCTCATATAAATATGCTTCACAATCTTGAAATTTCAACATTTTAAAACCTGAAAGTATTGAAACTAGCTTCTATTTATCTGTACCTTGTTAATACATATGAGAAAACTATTAAAAAAAAATTAAGGAGAGTGAATGGTTGCATTCATAAAGCAAAAGTTTTCTGTCATTAAGCATATAGTTGATACAGTTCAATATATTATGTTAATTCTTGAAAGCAAAACTTCCCAGAGACACAACACAAGAACTGTCCTATTCTATCCTCTGTGAATAATTCTGCACCCTAGTTTCCTTTCTTTCAGATTGTTTAGATCTTATGCTATGATAATTTTCAGCCACAGATTTCTGCTTTCTGACAGATATGTTATTATCTCTGGTAACCCTTAATGAACTATTGCTGGTCAGGACTGAATGATGAGGTCTGAGGTTTCATTTATAGATAAGAGATAAGATATGAGAAGAAGAGATCATTTGTTGTATTGTAAGAAAAGTATGAAATAGTTTATACTAGACATCAAAGGGGAAGTTATTTCTTTATATATTTCTTTTCATTATTGTATTCTTACTTTACTATTTTCATTTCCTGTACTTTCTATTTTTTCTTTCTTTTTCTTAGTCTGTATTAGTTTTTATCTTTTTAATTGTAATTTTTAACAAAACTACATTAGAAAAAAGGAACTCTACACAAGGTAGTTGACATGGCCAAGTTCAATGGTTATTGTTGGCTAAGGTGAAGCCACTTAAATCAATTATTTGCTTTCTGTAAACAGGAGGGCTACCCTATACCTTTGTCATTTAAATCCCACTCTTTTTGTGGCTTAATAGACACCTTGGTTAGAGTTAGGCTGTACTTGATTATTGATATAAATGGCTTTCCTGCTCTGGGAAAGTCTAGCTTTCAATCTGTCTCCCACAGGGTACAATTTAGTAAAATACTTCTACTAATGGAAACAGTATGTTAAGAGCTTTGCACCATAGTGGAATAGTGAAATGATAATTAGATTAGAAATGTAGAAATTGTTATTATTAGAAGTTCATTTCACTATTGCTTGTTAGAGGATTAATCCACTATTGTTAGCGGAATGGTTTAATATCACCAATTACATCGATTACATGTGAGAAATTCTTGAGAAAATCAAGAAAAAAAAGGAACAAGAAAATAAATCTATACAGCATACTTAATTCAACTCCTGCAGTCCTGGCATTCCTAGGAAGTCCCCATCTGCGTAGTAATCAGATCTCTTTCTGCTTATTTTCTAAATCAGATTAGTTATGGCTGCATTATACCAAAGTGGTAATGTTCATTCTAATAATGTAAAACTATATACTTTATGTGGAACAAATGAGGCTTATTTGGAGGATAATCTATTTTTAAAGACCCAGAAAAAACACAACATCCACATTTGTGCCCCTCTGCACCCTCTTTTCTAGGGGGGGCTGGAAATGAGGTGTACACATTTATTTTAAGCTGAAAAATAATAAATGAGCAAGAAAGAGCTTTTTCCTTAGGCAAATAGCCAGATAATTAGTTTATTAAAGGAAATTTCACATGATCCTCTATCAGCGGAGATACCAGTGTCAGTACATAACAAAGCACTTCAGTTTTAGAACACTAAGAAATCTTTATCTTTCAAAGGAATTCATTTAAACAAAAGTGGAAAGAAATACATATTTTAAAAGTTCAGTGAACTCTGCAATGAATATTCTTAAATATCCATAACTCATTTTTCTTCTAATGTGGTTACATCTGTAATTATACAAAAGAATTCCACCCCCCAAAACTTTTATCTGCCAGAAGACATTGAAGAATATTACAAGGGAAGGTTGTAACATTGTGTTATGCTGTATTGTGGCTGTTCTTTGTTTTGTTTTAGAATATTTTATGAATTCAGCCAGCCATCGTGAATTATGATTTCTAAATCATAGTTTATGGCTTAGAACACTGTGCAAGTTTAGCCCATGGTGGCTTACCTAAACTATAATGGAAGAAGCTGTGGTTTAGCACAATGCATGAATCCAGCCCACTGATTCCCAGCCCACTGATTCTCTACATTTGCTTGAGTATAAAACAATATGAGAAAATTTTAAAGCAGTGGTCCCCAACCGCTGGGCCAAGGACCACTACCAGACTGTGGCCTGTTCAGAACTGGGTGTGTGAGCAGCTGGCTCACACGGTCAGACCAGAACTTGCATGAGCAGCAGGCCAGCATGCATGCGCAGCATGACTTGCACGAATAATGAGATGGTTCCCCTCTCCCCACCCCCGGCCAACAAGCCGTAAAGGATGGGAACCACTGCTTTAAAGGACCAAAGTAGAAGAATGCCACAAGATGAGTGGCACACAAAATGAATGAATGAATGAATGAATGAATAGCAAAGTTTAGGAAATACATGGACATAAAGCACGTTGAGAAGTAACATCCTCAAAGTGGCAGTGTCATGAAGATGGATGGAGATCATGCTGAGAAAGACCAGCTTGATAGCAAGTTGATGCTAACTTTCTCCATTTCCTGTTAGCAACTTCAACTGCAAAATGTTAGCATTTTGTGAATGTTTTAATAAAAACCAGAAATCAAAGTAGTTAACATCAGTGGGCTTATAATTACATAGGAAAACACTTTCTCTAAATCTGTTTTCCATTCTCTGCATGCTTCCTCTTGACTACCTTAGAGCTAGTAACCTGTTTTGTTGAAAATGGAAGTGTCAGAAATATGAAACAGAATAAAGGGGAAAATAGAAAATTGACATTTGAGACAGTTATTAAGTGGTTTATATCATAGCCAGATTAAACCATAGGTATTCAGAAATAGCTAAAGATTGATAAACGTGGCTGCAAATGACATGCTAACTATGCAATTTCCAATCTAGGTATTATCTTGGGAGTTCACCAAAACATTCTGTAAGAAAGCCATACATGTCAAAGTTGGTTGCTTAACAATTTTGATTAGGTATTATACAGGTACTGTAGTCCTCAACTTACTATCTCGGTATCTGTTCGTTCAGCAACTGTTTGAAATTACAACCGCACTGAACAAAGGGAATTACAGCCACTGTCAGAAGTCAGAACTGTTGCAGCATCTCTGTGGTCATGCTTGGCAGCATGTGCATCCCTGCAACCATGGGGGAGGGGTAGAACTCCTACCAGTTTGCCTACCTCTTCCCTCCCCAGCTCATTTGCCCAACTGACCCAACAGCATGTGCAACATCCTTGAGGCCCTGGAGGCCTCAGCCATCTTCCTGTCTGCTGCTTTCTGCTGCCCCATGCCCAGAAGGCCTGGACCCTCTCTCTTTTTCCACAATGCCTAGGTCCACGTACCTTTGCCTTTTTGTGCAGCTGCTGACAGGCAGGCCAAGCTGATGCAAGATACAGCCAGACAGCTAGGAAAAGTGATGTTTCTGAAGGGTTCAGCCTTGCTAGCCTTCAGGAACATCATGTTGATTTTTTTCCACTAGCTCTTCGGAAATACTGCAAATCTAGCATAAAAAAAATAGCCTGATAATATAAATAGCGTCCTTGCTTGAAAATAATTTCAGTTGCAATTCAAATGCATTCTCCTGTGACAAGACTGGGTTATGCTCTTTAATTTAATTATAAAATGTAGTGACAAAGTTAGGTGAAAGTTGAAAATTTTGAAAGATTTGAAAAGTCACCATTGAAAGGTAGATTGTGGCTCTTGTTTATTTTTGTCTGCAATAGTAATATAATTTGCTCTTCAGTTCTTAGCTTCTCCTCATATTCCTGATTATTCTATCTCCATATGGCAATTGAGAACCCTCAGACCATACAGAGATGGGATATAGGTTTTAGGAGGAGGAGGAGATTATAATTCCTAGAACTGGCTCAGAAAAAACATTTTGTGTAAATAGGAAGAAACAGGCCCTTCCACTTTGCTCTAAGCCCCCCAAGCAAAGGTAAATTCTTACTTTTCCTATCTAACTGCTCAATCTCCTTTCTCCATTTCACGTGTTTTCTAATAGTAGTTAAGCTTAATTTTGAATTCTGTAATTATTACACAGCCCAGCCATTCTCTACATTCTACACAGACACAGACACACCCACACACTGTATTCTTATTCTTATATGTAACAATTCCTGAAGGTAACAGTGCGTGAGTGAATTAAAACCAGTCTTTGGAAATGGGAAAGGAATGGGCAAACTGTTGGGGGGTGTGGGGAGGTGAAAGTTTCAGAAAGATTTTGAATTTTGAGAAAGAGAATATAGTAAAGAAAAACAATCCTATCTTGATTTTTTTTTTGATAGATAATGGATTAGAGAGAAACTCTGACAGGCTTTCAACATTTTCTTATTTTACCCTACAAAAGTAAAGAATATTTTGGAACGTCTGCTGTGCCTATCTAGTGAGGTGTTCTTATACCACAATGAGATTGTTAGCCTTTAAGTTGCCACAAGATTAAATATTTCTATTTAAATATGAATAAACAGAATTTCTTTGGAAACAACCCAGTGAGTATATTTTAAGACTTGCACAAAGTTCATCAGAGTCCAGGAAATCATATTTAATACAAATAGTAAATAACTAAAAAGTAAATAGATATTATCTTGACTTGCCTTTAACCTGAAGGATTATTTTTGGCAGTGATACAAGCTTCATTCTTAACTAAATCCCCAAATGACCCTGAAGTGTTTTCACAGCTGCCTCTCTTGTCTTTTTTTCTAAATAATTGAAAGAATACTCTTTAAAAAGTGTTAGTAATTGTATTTAAATATGGAGTTCCCAACCAGTAGCACCTTAAACTAACCCACAAAATACACAAAATTATGTTGGAATAGTTGTAATGATACCATTGGCACACAGATAAACAGTAAATCCCATTGTAATCAGAATCAGTGAAAAACCAATAATACACCTCTTCGCCAATTTAAACAGACAACTTTTCGGAGAACAGATAGATCTTATCAGTCTATCCTATCGCTGCTTAGTCCTTTCAAGGCTTTCTATAAAACCTCCTTGCAGACAGAGACTGCCTTTTACTAAACCTCTTGAGCATGGAAAAGGATTAAGAGACAAGTCTCTCAATTACTTTTGGGTTTCTATGATTAATGTTCTAAGTTTGGACTTGTAAGTTTGACTTTCATCACTATTTTATTTCAGTCTATCAAAATCAGCTACTGCCTTCAGCAAGAGGTAATAAGGGAAAGAACTAGCTACAAGAAAGTGCTTAATTAAGATTAAAAAGGAACTTTTCTCAATAGGAATATGTATGTATGAATAAACATTACAGAAATATTATAGTCATCTGAAAGATTAATTTTTCTCTTCAATCATGTCCGAAACTTAGAGACTGCCTGAATAAGTCCCTGCAGTTTTCTTGACAAGGGTTTTCAAAAGTCATTTGCCATTACTTCCTTTCTAGGGCTGAAAGAAAGTGACTAGCCTATAGTCATCCACAGGGATGGGTTCCTACCAGTTCGCTGGTTACCCGCTTTGTGGGTGCGCTTCCCAATCACCTGTCAAACGCGCGCTGTGTGCGATTGACTTTGAAATCTTCGTGGTGTTCTGCAAGCACTCTGATCCAACAGCTGTGCAGCGGCTGCCACACAGCTGTTGGATCAGGGTGCTTGCAG
>JANHGC010002039.1:75661-86488 GCA_027560395.1 Boaedon fuliginosus
AACAAAACCTGCTCCCCTTTGATTTTCAGCCAATTCAATAACTATGGACTGAGAACAGCCTCATACTTTTACACTCTTACCATCCCCAAGTACGGAAGAGCCTTCCTCCTAGCCCGTTTCAACGCCCTGCACTCAGCACTACTGGAGGGGCGATTCAAGAGGCTGCCAATAGGCGAGCGGCTATGCCCCTGCGACAAAGCTGAAGTTGAGTCTGTCAAGCACGTCCTTCCACACTGCCCTATGTATAATGTGGGCAGAATTAAATTACTATCTTTATTTGAAATGGACCCATCTGGACCCAATGCTAGCAATTTGGTCTCACGCTGTCTAGGGGATGGCTCCCCAAACCTCTCAGGTTTCTAATTTTTTTTTAAGAGCCATAACTATCAGAGGAGAACACTGTAATCCCCCTTAGCCAAGGCTCCTGGTGGCCAGTTGTCCATGATTTTATTTCCCTCATGTTTCTTATCTCTTTTGTATTTTGTTCCATGGCTGTCAATAAAACTATTATTATTATATCATACATACATATAACCCCTTTCCAGTGACACATCAAGCCAAGTCATAAAGAGACTACTGGGGGGTAAAATAGGTTGAAGAAACATGGGACAAAAGACACGTAGTAATTACTTCCATAATTTATCCAAAAAGACAGATATTTGGAGAGTGGGCTTACTTTAAAAATGTCAAATGTGTGATGCACAGATAAAACACTTTTATAATTGCATACTCTTATTGTACTAATAATTGTCTGGATAATTCTCTTATTTTTGCTATTATTTTTCTGTAAAACTGTGTCCTTTGGTCCGAGATAAACTGGGGGGGAAATAAGACATTCTAAAATGCCACAAAAGATGGAAACATCTTCCCGTTGAATATCCCAAGCAGTGTTGACCTGATCTGGTTTTTCTTGCAGGTCCTGATGGGAATTTTTCACCTCGGGTTTGTATCCGTATATCTTTCTGAACCGGTGCTGGATGGATTTGCCACTGGTGCTTCATTAATGATTTTAACAGCTCAAGTTAAATACCTCATTGGAATAAAAATCCCACGCGCCCAGGGATATGGGCTCTTGATTACCACTTGGGCTAACGTTTTTCAGAACATTTCTCAAGCAAATCTGTGCGATGTGATCACAAGCGCTATCTGCATTGCCGTACTGGTCACCGCGAAGGAACTGGGAGATAAGTACAAACACAAGCTCAGGATCCCTCTTCCCACAGAGCTGGTGGTAATTGTCATTGCCACCCTGGTGTCCCATTATGGGAAACTGAAAGAAGTTTATGCATCCAGTGTATCGGGTGAAATTCCGACTGGATTTATACCACCTCAAGTGCCCAGCTTCCACCTTATGCAAAGAGTTGCTGTGGATGCTCTCCCGCTCGCCATTGTTGGCTTTGCTTTTACCGTTTCGCTCTCCGAAATGTTTGCCAAGAAGTATGCCTATACTGTCAAGGCCAATCAGGAAATGTTTGCCATTGGCTTCTGTAATATCGTTCCAGCTTTCTTCCACTGCTTCGCCACCAGCGCAGCTCTGGCTAAGACCCTGGTCAAAACGTCCACTGGGTGCCAGACCCAGGTATCCAGCGTTGTGAGTGCCGTGGTTGTACTGCTTGTGCTGCTGTTCTTTGCTCCACTCTTCTACAACCTACAGAAATGTGTTTTGGCTTGCATTATAATAGTGAGTCTAAGGGGAGCCCTTAGAAAATTGAAAGATATTCCTCAACGCTACCGCCTGGACAAAGTAGATGCCCTGGTTTGGTGTGTTACCATGCTCTCATCTGCTTTGATCAGCACAGAAATGGGGTTGTTGGTTGGAGCTATTTTCTCAGTCTTCTCCATTATTGGCCGCACCCAGTGCCCACATGCTGCCTTGTTAGGGCAAATCGGGAACAGTGTCTTCTATGAAGACGATGAAGAATATAAAGACCTTCTCCCGGTTCCAAAGATCAAAATCTTCCGTTTTGAAGCCCCACTTTATTATGCGAACAAGAACTTCTTCCTAAAATGCCTCTACAACAGGACAGGGCTGAATCCTGCACTTGAACTTGCCAAAAGGAAAAAATCCAGGAGGAAAGGGCAACAAAATCTGGATAATAAATTAGGACAGAAAGAAATGTCACCATGCTTGGTTGCTGAAGATGGTGACTTTCATACCATCATCATCGACTGCTCTTCTGTTCCATTTTTGGACACAGCTGGGGTCAGTGCATTAAAAGAAACATTCAAAGACTATCAGGAACTAGAGATCAGCATACATTTGGCTTGCTGTAACCCTTCAGTGATATCTTCCCTGGAAAAAGGAGGCTTTTTTAAGAGTGCAGACAAAGACATGCACGAATTGCTGTTTCATAGTATCTCTAGTGCTGTCCAGTTTGTAAGAGAGAGGGAAATTACAACGGATGACTCTGTTGTTTAGTCCAGTAATTGGCATTTTGGAGATTTTGGGTTCATTATAGAGACAGGTTATGGTTTCAACGTGCTTGGACCCGAGTGCTTCCTTGAGACCCATTTGGTAATATGGAACACATTTGCAAAGCCTTTAGCTAAGCACTGTAACCCCCAAATGAAATCTTAATCAAATAAAGTTAGATGTTGTTGACTATAACTATAAACAAAAACAGTTTTGTTCCAACACTGATCATTGGATAGTGTTTTGACCCCTGCCATGGGATACTGTGTTCCTCTTCTGTTCTTCATTTAAAGCTTCCATCCTCAGTGTTGAAAAAAGGAATGTTTCCCATTATATGTTCAATCTCGTGTGACTTATATCAAGCGTTTCTGTAAACAAATAAGGTTCAAGGCATTGTTTCCTGCCATAATTTCTTAACTCACTGCAACTCATTTTTTTTAACACTAAGCCATTATTTAGCAATATATCTGCCTCAAGA
The DNA here is from genome assembly GCA_027560395.1 of Boaedon fuliginosus. NCBI lineage: Eukaryota > Metazoa > Chordata > Lepidosauria > Squamata > Lamprophiidae > Boaedon > Boaedon fuliginosus. The sequence continues at coordinate 78,553 of JANHGC010002039.1, forward strand.
AGATATACTGTTTTCTTATATCTTCTTTAGTGAAGATTAGGTATTTCTTTCATGGAATCCTGTACTTTTCTTTTCTTTTCAGAGTTTCTTTTTAAGGTTTCATCCAGCATTGAATGAATGAATGCTCTATTTCTTGATTTATCTTAAGGGTATTTAAGATAAAAGCAAGAAATACCAGAAGTTATGTTCAGAAAGGATAAGTCCACAGAGACAAGAGCATCTTCTCCTAAAACAGTTGTTTTAAATGTATATCCTATCAGCCAGAAACAGCCCACAGCATTTTGTGTTTAAAGACAAAATTGATATCTTTCACTGTAGTAGAAATAGTCTTGCTATCTAGGGCAATTTAGTCAATAACAGAGAAGACTTAAATGTATTTTTTTAAAACCATAATTACAGGTAGTTCTTGATTTACGATACAAGATTGAGCCCAAAATATATGTTTTTAAGTGAGATAAGTAAATTTTGCTCCATTTTATGACCTTTCTTGCCACAATAGTTAAGTGAATCACTGAAGTTGTTAAGTTAGGAACGTGGTTCATAAATAAATCTCTCTTCCCCATTGACTTTGCTTGTCAGAAGGTCAGAAAAGATGATCACATGACTCCAGGACACTGTAAATGTCATAAATAGGAGTCCATTGCCAAGTGTCTAAATTTTGATCACATGATCATGGAGATGCTGAAATGGTTGTAATTGTGAAAAATGGTAAGTCACTTTTCTCAGTGCTCTATATCTTTGAAAGGTCACTAAACAAATGGTTGTAAATAAAGTACTACCTGGACTTAATTTTGGTGACCTAGGAGAAGACATGATGGCAGTGTTCCAATATCTAAGTCAGGGGTGTCAAACTCATGCTGTCATGGCGGTGTCACATGACGTCTCGGGACTTTTTCCCCCTTTGCTAAACCGTGTATGGACATGGCCAGCACGTGACGCATCTGGCCCATGGGCCAGGAGTTTGACAGCCTTGATCTGCCACAAAGAAGAAGGAGTCAACCTATTTTCCAAAGCACCTGAGGGCAGGACAAGAAGCAATGGATGGAAACTAATCAAGGAAGGAAGCAACCTAGAATTAAGGATAAATTTTCTGACAGGTCAATTAATCAGTGGAATGATTTGCCTCTAGAATGTGGATGCTCCAACACCTGAAGTTTTTAAGAAGAGGTTGGACTATAATTCTGAAATGGTATAGGATTTCCTGCCTGAGCGAGGGGGTTGGACTAGAAGATCTCCAAAGTCCCTTCCAACTCTGTTATAAAATAGTGTTCCAGTCAATCTCAGCTTCTGATGACTACATGGCACATCCTTGTGATTGGGTAGTTGGTACACTTACCGTGAACGTCCATTCTCAGGGGATCCATGACTATCTCGGTGACATCACTTGGACTCTGCCCGTTAGGCCAGTCAGCTCTTTTGGCAGGGGTGGAGCTCCCTCCTTCTCAGAGTTAAACTAGCAATACAGCAGTTCAACAATATTTCAAGAAAGAACAAGAAGTCATAAAGAGGAGGAAACTCAAGACGGAACCATCCAGTTAGAGGAAAGACACCAGAAGAAGGTCTTCTTTCTGGATCGACCCCAGCATTCACATATTCCAATGAGGTCAGGAAGGGAGGGGCACCGAGACCGTCATGGATCCCCTCAGAATGGATGTTCATGGTAAGTGTACCAACTACCCATTCTCCAGAGGATCCAGGATGGTCTCAGTGACATCACTTGGGCGCTATTGCCCCAGCCTAATTTGGGAGGGCCGACTGAGGCCTGGAAGTGACTGGATCTAGCACCCCTAGCCCGAACTCCACTTCTCTTGCAGCAAAAGAATCCACCTTGTAGTGGTTGACAAAAGTATTAGGTGAACTCCATGTGGCCGCCTTACAAATGTGTTCCAATGACGGACACGCCTTGAAGGCCGCCGAAACCACTGCCCCCCTAGTGAAATGACCCACGATACCCTGAGGAGAGATCAGACCCTGGGAAACATAAGCATGAACAATAGCCTCGCTGATACATTTGGAGATTGTAGCTGGAGAGACCCGCTGTCCACAACATTTACGTTGAAAAAGTCCAAACAAGGCTTCCAATTTTCGGAAGCTCCTGTCCAGATAAACGAGAAAGGCGTGGCGCACGTCCAGCCTGTGACACTCTCTTTCTTGACTGTTGGAAGGATTAGGGAAAAAGGCAGGTAAGACTGTTTCCACCTCCCTGTGGAATAAGGTATTAACTTTGGGAAGGAAAGATGGGTCAGGCCGCAGGATAACCCTATCCTTGTGTTTGGTGAACATATGAGGAGCCGCAGAAAAGGCCGCCAACTCCGACACTCTCCTGGCAGACACTGTGGCTAACAAGAATGCCACCTTTTGAGAGAGTTCTCAAAGGGGGCAGGTTGCCAGGGGCACAAAAGGAGGCCTAGATAAGGCCTGCAGGACCAGCAACAACTCCCATGTGGGAGCTCTGACCACCAGAGGAGGGTTCAATAAAGCGACACCCTTCAAAAATTGCTTAACATGGGGATGTTTGGAAAGTTTTTTGCTCTTGGGGTGACCTAGGACTGTCGCACCGGCGAACAATTTCCTCCTTAGGGTGGCCATGCTCAGACCTTTGTCTTTCCCTACTTGCAGAAAACCCAGGAGGTCCTTAACACTCAGCTCCTCTGGTATGACCGAGTGGTCCACACACGACAACTTACTAGCATAGATCCTATTGGTAGAGGCCTTTTGGCTCGCTAAGAGAGTCTCAATGACCTTGGAAGGGTAGCTGCACCTAGCTAGTCTGCGCCGCTCAATCTCCACGCTGACAGGTATAGGTTGTCCAGTAGGGGGTGCAGGATTGGCCCCTGGGAGAGCAGATCTTCCCGGACAGGGAGGGCCAATGGAGGGAAGAGGCACAGCTTCCTGAGATTTGTGAATCAAGGCCTGCGAGGCCAGAAGGGGGCGACGAGAACGACCTCGGCTTGCTCTCTTCGGATTTTGTCCACCACCCTGGCAATCAGTTTGGTGGGTGGGAATGCGTAGAGCAGAGCCTGAGGCCAAGTCCAATGAAGAGCGTCCAGCCCTTCTGACCCTAGACAGGAGCCCTGGCTGAAGAACTTCGGGAGCTGCGAGTTCCGGTGGCAGGCAAAGAGGTCCACTGCCATCGGTCCCAGCCACTGGTTCAGGTCCATGAAGACGTCCGGCTGGAGCCTCCACTCCGCCCTGTCCAGGTGTTCCCTGCTCAACCAATCTGCCACAATATTCTTGGGCCCGGGATGTACTTGGCTACAAGGGATGAGAGGTGGGTCTCAGCCCATGAGAAAATGGATCGTGATAACCGTTGCAACTGTCTGGACCTTGTGCCCCCCTGACTGTTGAGGGGGGCCTTGGTGCAAATGTTGTCCGTACAGATTATCACGTGTTCCCCCAAGAGGTCTGGCTCCAACTTCCGAAGGGCTAGCAGCACAGTCTACAACTCCAGGTAGTTGATGCTGCGCTGAACTTCGGACGGAGATCAGGGGCCCTGCACAGCCCTGGAGTTCATGTAGGCCCCCCAGCCCACCAGGCTGGAGTCTGTATAAATCACCCTCTGCTCCTCCATTCTGATGGGCGATCCCTGGAGGAGCGTCTGGGGCTGGGACCACCACAATATGTCCTCCCTGGAGTCGCGGTCCAGGGTCAGGCGGTCATGCTGCTTGTGGGCAATTTGCTCCTGGAACGGAATCAAAAGGTTCTGGACGGCCTTGGAGTGGTGCCTGGCCAAGGCACTATCCCGTGGCAGGAGCAGAATATGCCCGACAAACTAGCCTGGTTAGGCAAGACAACTTTGAAAAGAAGGGAGCTCCACCCCTGCCAAAAGAGCTGACTTGCCTAATAGGGGCGGAGCCCAAGTTACATCACCGAAACCGTCCTGAATCCTCTGGAGAATTTCTGGGCAGAAACACAGCTTAGCCTCTAGCCCTTCACAGTGTAGTCTCTAGCCCAGAAATATCTTGATGGTTTCCCATCCATGTATGAAGCATGAATCTCCTCAAACAGATAGCTAACATTGCCTGATTGGAGGAGCGGAGCCCATTTGCATAACCGAGCCCATCACGGAGGAGCTCACTGGAGAATCTGACCCTACTTAGCCTGTAAGTCTAAGTCACATCTGCAACAATTTCAGGATATACAGTATTCCAAAATTTCTGTTGAAACCCAGGAATTGGTCTCTGAAATACTTTATGCAATAATATGCTATGAGCTATGTAGGCTATTCTCAAACAAATAAAAGGGAAAAAAACCAGACTGTAGGATTTCAACTTTAGGACCTCTTTGTAGAAATTAATTTGTAATCAGAAGAAAGTTAACTACACAGTTCTCTTTCTATACAGTTGTAAAGTTCCTCTTTCCTACATTTTGTCCACTGAGCTTTATTTATTGGTCTCAATTTTCTTCCCTTCCCTAATAGAATTTATTACAAAGTATTTTCTAAGGCCCTTTGTGTACTTTTACAATTACATCATATGTAATAGCCTTTAATAGTACAAAAGGGAAATCACTGAATCACACATCACACTTTCTGTCCAGTATTTCTATTTTGCCCAATGGATATCCCCAACTGCTTCATAAATTAAATAGTCCTACATCTTCAAAGAGGCCTCAACTGACAGCCAACAAAGCTTAGCAAATTGAAAGTGTCCGCTGTAATAGATGAAATGGTATCTCCTCTGAAAAACACTGTGCATATCACGTACATTTAAGGAAATCTTTTCTATTACTTCTTCATGAGTTCATAATACTACATACCTCAAATTACAATTCTGATACATATTATTTCAATTTTAACTCACTGTCTGAAAAATCTCTGAACTGGAAGACAGCTGTTTCTTTAAGTGAGGTCCATAAACTGGAATGTTTAAATTTTTTTATTATTATTATTAAAAAAACTGTTTATTCAGAGCCCATCGGAAGAGTTCTTCACTACCTCTTCACTACCTCTTGAAGCAAGTATGTATAAATTCTACTGAAAACGAATGGCAGATAGATAGATAGATAGATAGATAGACAGACAGACAGACAGACAGACAGACAGACAGACAGACAGACAGACAGACAATCAATGTTATACTAGTGAGCACATTTAAATTCCTCCAACTTGTGCCTCCATTGAAGCAGGCACAATTCAAAGTACCATACAGAATCATATACAATCAAAGAAGCCACATGGACCACTGAGTCCAACTCCCTTGTGCTACTCAATACAAAAATCCACATAAAACTATCTTCATTCGTGGGCTCTTTGAATTCTGCTTGAATACATACATCTAGCATCTTCCTGGTAATCATCTCACATCACTCACATTTCTCCAAACACAAACCTTACTGACCCACCTTCTGAGATTGGAAATTGTAGGTTAGACAAGAATGATGGACTCCTATCTTAATTAACATGCTTTATCTGTCTGGCTTGCACTATTTATTGCTTTGTCATCAAAGCCAAACTACAATATTATCACAGAGCAGCCATATCACTCTCTTTTTTCCTCAGAAACAACAGAAGTATCATCTCTTTCTACTACTGTATATTCCGAGGGGCTACATAGACATCTTCTGGATAACTTCTGATTTTATAACAAGAAAATACATGCCCATGTATAATCAAGGGATTTCACATGCAAAGGAAACCCCTTAATTATTCAGCCATAAAATCACCTTTAAAGCAAAAATGCCATCCAAAGCATTTCTATGTAGCCCTTGTAGTAACCAACCAGACCCAATGCAAACTGAGATATTATGCTTTAGAATATGCTAAATGATCCTATATGATATGCATGCTGGGAATTCTTACAAAAACATATTTCAAGAAACATTGTCTGGTATCAGAAATCCTTATTTTGAAGAGCTATTTTTTTGTCCAAACTAGCATGCTGTTTCTTAACCACACAGTTCTTTCTTTAATTCAGGAAAAACTTTTTGAAAAAAATCTACAAATGAGAATAAATAATTTAACTTACTCAGTTTGAATAAGTTCCAGCAGCCAATGGATTCGAATTTGTTCAATTCCATTTTGTGGCACAGATGAAATATAAGCCAAATTAATTATTTGGTCTTTACTGAGATTAAACAAATCTGCTCGTCTGTGTGGTAGAGGAGGACTGAAAAAAATGAGGAAAATATATTACTTAATATAGTTAGCATTTTTGATAGCTCAAAGTTCCTCACATCAGATATCTTAGCAATCCATATAACAGCCTTGTAATTGGAGTTTTCTTACCAGCCAGTAGAACTTAAGACACAGTAGTTCTTACTTACCAACTGGCAGTTGGGCCTGGTAATTGCTAAGCAACATAATCGTAAGGTAAATAATGTAACTGTATGCAACCTGTTAAGAAAATCACCCATGGTTGTTCAGTGCAACATCGTATGACAGCAACTTGCAACTTTCTGCCAGTTTCTGCACTGACTTTGCTTATTGGAATCTGGTTATGAAATTCTGGTTATGAAATTCGCAAATGGTGATCATGTAACCCCAGGACACTGTGACTACTGCGGCTTTGAGAACTGGTCATAGGTCTTTTTCAAAAATGTTCTAATTTCAAATGGTCACTGAAAAAGTGTTTGTTAAGTGAGAAGTACCTCTATGTCTAATAGACATCCTTTCAATCTACATCTGCACAAGTGAGATCCTGAGTCATATACAAATGCAGACTTTAGAGAGAGGAAGTTTGGAAAACTCAGGTAGGAAGGGAAGGAATTTTGCCGGAACGGGAATCTCTCCAGGCTCTTGATTAAACGGGGAAAAATTAAAAGAAGTCAGGATAAAGAACAAAAAGAAAAGCATACAAAAGACTTTACCTTCAGTCGGCAAGAACAGGCACCAAGTTTAGTTAGAAACAATGCATAAAATTATGTTTATTTTAAAGGTTTTTATGTTTATTTTCTCTGGTAGATTACTCAAAGAAAGCTCACTTTGTCTTTTTATTGTACAAACTGGTAGGGTTTTTTTGCATCTGAATTGCTTTTAGATTAGTAGCAGTTCAATCTTGTGATTTGCTCAGAAATTTATTCTGTCCTAAATGTGTTTTTCTGTTGCAAGTTCTTTTCAGATGTTTTTGTGTTTTGAATTGTTCTACATCTTTATTAACTTTTCCAATGAATATTTTAAGGTAGCTATTTTAAAAGATACATATATTTTCATTAAATTTTGTTCATTCTTTTTTCTTCTTCAGTTAAATAGGTCCGTCTCTCCACACAAAGGGTAATGATTTTCCTAGGCCAGCCTTTTTCAACCTTTTTATATCACAATGCAATTCACTTCTAACCTACACAATTCACATTTCTTCAACACTGACAGCAACAGGAAAGTGGCAGGTGGGCAGCTGAATCGCACTAGATAAAAATAATCACACTGTGATCCAGAATTGCACAGCAGGTGAAGGTAAAAAACATTTATTTTTCCCCCCTGTCATGAATCTCTTATGGAACCCCCTACATGACCTCTTCTGGCATCCTAGAGTCAGGAGTGGGTTTCAGCTGGTTTGAGCCGGTTCAAGCAAACCAGATGTTAACTTGACATCTGGTTCGCTGAACCGGTATTTAGGATGACCGGCTGGCCCTGCCTCTCCCAGGAGTCTCCATGCAGATGCCAGGTAAGTGTAGGGCGTGCGTGGAGGCTCTGGAAGGGCCTCTGGGAGGTCGCAGAAGGTATTTTTGGTCTCAGGGAATCAGTTTGCAGAAAACTAGTTTAAAAAGGCTTCTCTAAACTCTAATCAGGAGATGGAGCTAAAGATTTCCCTTCTTGTTTTGCCAGCAGTATGCAAAGATTGTGGAACTCTCCTCTCATATCCTTAGGCCTGTGAGGTAGTTCCGACAAGAATTCAATTTCAATTTCAATTTTATTAGATTTTTACCCCGCCTCTCTTCACCCCGAAGGGGAACTCGAGGCGGCAACAGTAACAATAAAATATACAGTCCTATACAATAA